>VDFB02343393.1:160283-312875 GCA_007258455.2 Sequoia sempervirens | reverse complement strand
GTACTACTCTAAAAGCATCAAATCCTTGACTTAAAGAAATGAGTCTAAAACAAATATAGTTATGAAAATAACAACAAAACCATAGTTTGCTATAATCAGAAGATAAATCTAAGGTTAAGCTATGTTTTGGTGGTGGCCAATATACTCATGAAGGGGGCATGGATTACCATATTTCATTTATTCAAACATTATTAATCCATTTCCACTCTTGAAATAAACAAGAAACCGTTCTACATTAAATCTAAACTAGGTTAAGAATCTTAGCCTACAAGTTTAGCAAACGAGGTTGGAAATAATGAAACTTTAAGCATTTGACAAACTATAGAGAAAATTTAACAAAGGGGAGGGCATAGGGTTGAGTTTCTAGGCATGGTTAGAGAAGCAGTCTGCATGGAAAATTTGAGGTTATGCTTCCATAGTTTCAATTCATTTACAATAAATCGTGTAGTGATTTGGAATGGATCTACCAAGGATTTTATAAACTTTTATGTGCAATGAGATCCATGGCTTATTGGTCAAATTTTGAACATATGGTAATATGATCTCACTGCATGTGCCTAGATGGGGCTTCAAATGGAGTAAGGGTGATCATAAAGCATGATGTCTTGAATTGATAAAACAATTATGTATTTATAGAACATATTAAAATTGGTTCTTGGTACTTAAAGGGACTAGTTATAACTTTAAGAAACCCCCCTCAAAAAAAGAGATAAAATCTTGGTGAATCTTTCATTTATTTAGAAAAAGTAATTAATTTCTATTGGCAAATCTTTATTATTTTTTTGGTTTTTTTTATACATCACTATAATTTTATAGAAATTTTTGGCAAATCTTGAAAAATAATAGGAAAATGCAATAGGGGCCCGAGGGTGCAAATTATCAATGGGTTTAAGGGGTAGACTATAATATTTAGTTTCCACCATCAAGTTTTAAAATATAATCTAGTGGTCCTTATTGTATTCGGGTATGTGTAGGATCATGATGGGCCAAAAAGTGGCAATATGATGAGTATGTGGCTGACAATTTTTTTTTACCCAAAATTGATGAAATTAAAAGGCTTTTTAAAGGAGATTCTCAAATTTCCACCAATATAAATTATGCCTTAATTTGAATTTTATAAGTAATTATTATTCATTTTCTATTTGAATTACAACTAAAGTCCTAATTGATAGACTGATTGAAAAACATCTATAGCTTTCAAATGGTATAATATTTTTTGAATCCAAAACATGCATCACATTCCATGCTTTGCATACTATTGCATTAAAAAAGAAAAATTGAATTTCATAAAGTTTTGACCAAGTTAAAGATTGGTTAGACATACACATTTTATATTTTTTTAAAAGTTGTGGCAAGAATTCATAATTAATTATTTACTTGGAAAAAAATATAAAAAAAATATATTCATCACATCGGGGACATGAGTCCTCTACTTATATCTAAAATCTTTATAAAAAATAATTATCATTTTATTTGTGGTTAGGGTTGTTAGACATACACCTACTTCTTATTTTTTTTCCACGAAATTTAAGTACTCTCTTGCATTGAAATTCAAATTTTTCACCAAATAGATTTTTTTTCTTTTTAAACAAACCTAGTAGTTTAGAAACTACATTCAATTTTTTATAGATTCTATTTTTACATATTTTTGAAATAATATAGATAACTTATTCAATTTTTTATGTCAAGTTGTCTAACTTTGATTTTTTTGATTTTTTTGCCACTTAAGGGCCTGTTTTTTCCATGATGATCCTGCACATACCCATTTTGTAATATAAAATGTACCCATGATCTATAATTCTCATAGGGCCCAAAAAATCTTTTGAATAATTGATCTAATGATCCTCATTGTATTTTGTAAGGTAAAATATACCCACGATGAGGCCCAAAATTGTGGGTCCCATGATCATTATAGATTGAGGGTATATTTTACCTTGTGGAATACAACAAGGGTCATTAGATTATATTGTAAATCAATGTTGGAAACGGGCGGGTGCATGAAATTGGGTAGCAATTTTGTGGCCACTTTTAAAAAAAAATTGAAAGCTCATAGCACAAGTACATTATAACGTGCTCGCGTTATTTTAAGTTAAAATAAAAAGAAAAAATGAAGGTTATGTGCCTTGGAATACCAACCCAAAGGCTTGGAGGGCATTCCCAATGACCAGAGACATGTTTTTTACAAATTCTACAATTTTCACATAATCGGGTTCATGCTCACTGTCAGAATTGCATTTGGTTCAATATCCACAAAATCAAACACATGGATAATGTTAAGTTCTCTCTTAGCTATCCAATGATGTAATTTTTTTCACTATCTGACAATGTTAAGTCTTTCATCCATAATTTCTTTTGTTTGTATGTCTCTTTTTTTCCAAAAAGAAGTGTTCAGTGTTTTTTTTGTTATAAATTAACCATTCATCAAAATTTCAAATAAATTACATTTTTAGAAACTAGACGCTATTCTACAAATTTTCTTTATAAAAAAAAATCAATTATTTTCCAAAATTTGTAGGGGGAGCACACCCAAAATTCTGCTTTTCAGGAAGTTCTCACTTAGAAAATTAGTAAAAAATCAAATATTCATTGAAAAATTATTAGAAAAATCATTCATCAACTAGATATTGTTAGCTAACTTTTGATCATAGCGATTTTAAAAATACTACAAAAAATTTCACTGTGCTAGGGTCGTACAAAAGTTGCTATGTTATATTTTTCTGACAAAAACAACACCAATTTATGTATGTACCTCTTTTGAACCCCTTAATCTCAACCATTTTAAAAATAAATTAGTAGTTTAGAAGGTAGACTCAAGCACTTCGATCCTTGTTTTTGTTCCATCTCAAAATTTTGAGTGTAACTATCCTCAATTTTACGTCCAAGGTCAGTATTTCTTGATTTCAAAAAAGTGGCCACTTAAGCCCCCTTTTTGGGAACCATCTTGGTGCACTTACCCAAACTAAAGATTAGAAAGATGGTTCTAGAGAAACTAATTATTATGATATACTATTGGTGAATTAATATAGATTTCTATAATAATTTATAAAATTTAGGAAAATTTGATCTAATCATGTACCAAATATTGTGGCAAATTTTTGAGTTAAATTTTTTAATAAAATAAATTATTTGGCAATTTAAATAAGACTATAACAATTTTTTTTAAAAATGTGGCGATTCAAGTCACACTATAGCTCAAACTATTAGCCAATTTTTTCATTCCCAAATTTCAGCTATTAGTCAATTGGTGAATATTAGCCACTAAAAAATCACTAAATGGGACCTAAGTCCAAGACACTCAATTTCTAAGGTGTTTTAATTAGTGTTGGAAATTGTTTAATATAGGTTTCCCTTTCATAAAACAGAAATAATAAGGCTTTGGACTGTGTAATTTGGTCAATTAGAGGCTTAATCAAGTCCAATTAATTAAGGGGATGCAAACATAAAGTGAAATTATAAAGGTATCCAATTTTCTACACTACACCTCTAAACCATTCTTTATAGAATTGGATCATAGGGGCATTATTCACCCAAGGACTATCTACATACCCACTTCCAAACATGATCAAATTCACATGTAGTAGTGCAAGGCAATATACATTTCAAACTTAGTCAAATTTCAGTAGTTAGTAGACTCTTATTATCTTGCAAATGTCAAGGGATAGTTTTAACTATTCAAAAGATTCATCAAGACTCTCCTTAGAAGTATGAGGACCTATTTTTATGCAAGAGTTTTGGCAAGGATTCCAAGAAAAATACTAAATAAAGTGGTAGTTCTCTAAGCATTTTTCATGAGATTTTCAAACTTGAAAACTAGATCACCTTCTTCAAATAAAATCATGGAGAGAAGTAAGCCATGATTGTTGCTACTATGTCGAAAGAGAGTACCTAGTCAAGAAGAGGTTAAGTACTACATTCAAGAGGCATTTAGGAGGCTCTTCCCCCTCAACCCCTGCAAGGGTGTTGTCCCTTGCCTGCATGGAGGAGAACTACCCCCTTAACCCTTGTAAGAAGCACAACCCCTTAAATTCATTGATTGTTGCCACCTCTCAAGTCCCTAATTTCCCATTAAAATTTCTTATGATGTAAAAAGAAACCGATAATAATTTTTTTTGGAAGGAAAGATTCACAAATAGAAATTAATATTTTTTACCAAAAAATTTAAAAAAATATCTAGTATTTAATATATATTTAGGGGGTTTCTTAAAGTTATCATTGATGCATCTCTGCATTATTTGCATTGATTTACTTCTCCCTAAGTTGCACATAAGGTGGGGTGTTGGTGTGAATAGGGGTATTACCTTTTCAATTTCCCTTTTGTAGTGTGAACAAAGAAAAATATCTAACTATTCATTAGTTAAAGCCTATTCACACATGTTTACATGTTGAGTTTATTGTTTAGAAGTTCTTAGTACACATTAGATCTTATCTTTAGTTGTCTCATGACATAGGATTAATACCCTTGTCACAATATAATTGTATTGTCTCTCAATGTTGTCTTTATAAGTAAGACCTCATGTGTATATTTCTAGATATATATCTCATAGAACATAATTCATTTTGTACCATAATCAAGCAATTATTTCTCTTATTGCATTCTTTTATAAAAGGTAATATTTGGTCTTGCAAGTGATCTTGGGAGCTCAAGTACACTAGAAAATCTAACAATTTGGAGGTTGCTCCTAGTGATCATAATATCACCTCTTTCATCAATTAAATCATCTTTAGTAAAACACATAATTTTGAACTATTAGAATGCCCTATTTTATACAACACAACCTATTAAGACTCTATTTTTTAGTTTGAAGTAGATGTAATGATTACCTACAAGCCTACTATTCAAAATCACATTGAAACCAAGTTCACAACATTCTAATCAAGTAAAAGTAGTAAAGATTAAAAACTATAGCATTGCGAATCCAAGAAGGTTGAACAATAAACATGTCATAGCACCTTCATTTTATGAGTTGTTATAAAATGATTTAAATCAATAAATTCTAATGTACCTAGGATTCAATTTACTATGTCTAAAATCCCTAGAACCACAAATTCACTTTTTAAAAAATCACATGATTACTATTCATGTGATAACATGCATTTTTAACCATTGCAACATAAGAATATATGAAGGATCCTAACTCCTAATCATAGAGTTAAGTATACCACATCATATTGATGATTCTAACTTAATCGTACCAAATGAAGACATCATTAAAATATCATTGTATTGATTTTTTAGTTTTTTAATTAAGAATAAAGTGCAATTTTTGAAAAAGACTCCATCCTTTTTTTATTGAAAATGAAACTCATTATTGGCAATGTTACAACTCTCTAATTGTGAGGTGGGTCTTTGAAGGGCACAATATCTCACCCATGAACAAAATAACCCTCATCAACTATAAGGTTGTGGCCATTGATGTAGGAAGCCTCATTAGGTGCTAGAAACACAAAAACATTGGCCACATCATCAACAGTAAGTTTCCTCCATTGGTAGCATTCCTATGTATCTAATTCACAAGGAAATCCTTAGTACATGCCCCAGTAGACACCTCATCAAACCAATCCTCAGTCATCTTTGTTACAATCCCAAAGGATGACATAGAATTTACATGTATTCCTATCTTTCCAACTCCACTACACCAATCCTCATTAACCCCAATAGAGCATTCTTGGAAACCATGTAACCATGGGACTCATTATTAGTCTTAAGAAGTTCCAACACATTGCAGTTGAAGAGTATGGAACCAGAGTTGCGTGAAATCATGACCCTGGCAGTGTGCTTCATCCCTAACAAAGACCCTATCACATTCATTACCATCACTCTTTCCCAAGTGTGGAGTGGGACTTGAGTGATGGAATTACCATGAGTGTGCAACATACCCTCATTGTGGACTGATTATTATGTTTATTTTTTAATGACTATTCACATTATATGTGGATTTATTTTCAAAGGAACAAATCTAAAAGTTAGCAAGTTTAACGATTTTAAGGTTCTTGTTGAAATTTGCATGGATCAAAAAATAAAAATAATTTAGTTTAGATAATAAACTCATTCACTCATATTAATCAACAACAATACATATTTTATAGTTGCAGACACTCAACAAACTTCCTATAATCATGCTAATTATGATCAAGCTAACTGGAGTTGTTCAACAACAAACTAGACATCTAGTGACAACAAACTAAACTTAACTGAACATAATGGATACCTAAACATTATTTGATGACACATACACAAAATATGTGAAGTTTGTTATAACTTATATTAACAATTAATAGTTATGTTGGAGTGTATATTACAACAAATACAAGTTCTTAACAAGGCTCTAACTGAAAATATAACTTCAATGTTACAACTCTCTAATCGTCAAGTGGTTCTTTGAAGGACACAATATCTCGCCCATGAAGAAAATAACCCCCGTCAACTATAAGGTTGTGGCCATTGATGTAGGAAGCCTCGGCAGATGCTAGAACCAAGAAATCATTGGCCACATCATCAACAGTAAGCTTCCTTCCATTGGTAACATTCCTCTCAAACTCATCCTCAAGAACCTCCTTAGGACATTTCCCATTAGATGCCTTATGAAGCCACTTCTCCATCATCTTTGTCACATTCCCATAGGATGAGACAACATTGACACGTATTCCTGTCTTTTCCAACTCCACTACACCGCTCCTCATCAACCGCAACAGAGAATTCTTGGAAGACATGTAACCATGAGACTTGTTATCAGTCTTAAGAAGTGCCAACACACTGGCGCTGAAGAGTATGGAACTAGAGTTGCATGGAATCATGACCCTCATAGTGTGCTTCATGCCTAACATAGGCCCTATCAAATTCACTGCCATCATTCTTTCCTAGGTGTCTAGTGGAACCTTTACGATGGCATTCCCATGAGCATGCATCATAGCCGCATTGTTCACCATGATGCTGAGACACCCCTTCTCCTCCATTGCTTGATCTACAACCCCTTTCACATGGCTCTCAATTGCCACATCACAATTCACAAGTGAACCACTGCCATGGAGCTCTTGGCAAACTTGAAGCCCTGCCTCTTCATCGATGTCAACAATGTACACATAAGCACCTTCTACCACAAATTTCCTTGCCGTGGCTTCACTTATACCATTTGATCCATCTGTCACTATTTCCACTTTTCCTTCGAATCTCCTCATCCTATACCATACCCACTAAAGTCATCATATAGATAAAACTAAATCCATAAACATCACCATACAAGTAAAAAGCAAGGAAAAAGAATAAAAGCATTCTATGATACAAGCTTACACTGACAAATCCAACTCAACTTAATAAATCGACTTAAAAAATATGTATACATTAAACTACGTAAATCAATCCACCATTGCCATGGAATAAGCAAAAAGTAAGAAAAAAACATAAAAGCATTGTGATACAAGCTTACCCTGAGCAAGCCATAAGAAAACTCCACCTCTACTCTTAGCTTTGGCTACTTGTGTAAATTGTATAAGAAAAGAGTGTTATATAGACCTCCATTATGTGTCTCTTGTCTGAAATATCTTATTTGATGCTCTCTTAGTCAACGTCGTCTTCTTTCACATTGTCTTATTCAACGCTCTCTTTTGTCACATGAGCTTTTATAAGTCTAAGGGAGAGGGGCCTATAGTGGAGCAGGTTTGAATAGTGGGGATGGAAGTAGTCCTTAGTGAGCGTCATATTGGAGCACCTTAATATCCAATTACAAAACACTTTTTATCCATAAAGTACACAAACTGACAAATCATGTGATGCCACATCAGTGCACCAATAAAACATGAATAAGTGCACCACTATCAGTCTCAATTTTTTTAGGTCTTTTTGGATACCTCAACAAAAAGCATGCTTATGTGGCATCATATTTGATGATGTGGCCCTAAAATGAAATATAGAAGCATGTGAGTTTCCAAATAAACTATTGTTCAAAATTGGGAGTGATTTGAAATTTCCACATAGGATTTTGAGAAACGCAAAGTTAGGGTGCTCCACTATAGGCACCTCTCCCCTAGTTGCCATTCAACTTCAAAACTCATTTCATAAAAGGAAATATTCAAAATGTAGAAGGTGGATAAGTCATATTAAATTGATAAGTCTAAAAATGAGGGATGTACAAGTCAAGTCAATTGATCTAACCGCTTATTTGTAATCAAGGAAATATTCAAAGATGATAGGTAGATACATTTATTCAAATAAAATCATATGTATATAAATTTTGTATTGAATGACAATTTGCTAAACCCAAGGCTAAGAACAATCAATTTTTTTGAAACATATCACTACTTACACATACACTATGTTACCCATGCTTTACATGTTTGGAATTTGTAGCCCCATGCCATGCAATAGATAGGCTAGATTAATTGGTATAATCTATGGGCACCAACTAGCCCACTCAAAACTCCACCAAGTCACTTTGGAGGTGAATCACTCTGTTGAATGTCTCCTATAGTATCACTGCCAAAGGATGGATGATGAAAGGAGTGGCATTGTCCATAAAGGAGTTGAATGGGGGGGAATTGAGGCTCTCTAATTGTAATTATAACTAATTAAGCTTGGTATATATATTTCTAATAATGAGTAGGTGGATTAAAATCACATTGAGGATGATTTTCAACATCATGATAGAGAGGGGAGTGTATGACATTTTTTAAGGATGTTTTAAATTTTTGGCTATATGAAAGCTAAGACATAATGGATAAAGGAAATGGAAAGTGACATGGAGGAAATTTTATGTCATCACAGGAATGGCAATTCATATGGAGGGAAAAATGAGATATGATAATTTGATAGAATTTAAAGATAATGGTTTTAGGAAGGGATGAAATGGATCTATATGAAAAGGGGAAAGCTTAGGTTATGGAGGGATATGATAAGGGGATGTGTGGTAAATAGGTAATATAAAATAAAATCTTCTTAGTTGATATCATAAATGGAGGCCTTAGATACAAATGAATACTAAGAGAAAGGTAAAATAATTGGTAGATAATATTTATCATGTGGATCATCACCATAGGGATCATGGATATTTTACTCACTAGAAGAACCACTAAAGATATCAAATGATAATTCAATAAGGTCAATATGAGATCCTTTGGGTGAGGGGATGGGGGTGATGTTATGGGTAAGTATGAGATCCTTTGAGTGAGAGAATTCTTATTATAATTTTTTAATCTTTTATGTGTAGGGTTTATAGATTGAAAAATTTAGGGTTTATGGAATTTCCTTGTACAATATATCATTTTCTTTGTCTACATAAATATACATATACCAACATACATAAATACACACATACAAACATAAATAAAACAAAAATACACACATTTTGTTCAACATACATGGTGGAAGTGTTTGGAGGCTTGTGCAGCACTAGGGTTTCATTCGAAAGAACTTTAGGTGAGCAAGTTCAGAGAAAAATACCTCAACCTATTTTTTAAATTTTTTTATTGATCCGGAGGATTTTTGTCAAATTTTGAAGTTCCTCATTTTTCTCCAAAACTAGCATGATCAGAAAGAGTTCAAAATTCTGACTCTAATGCAACTCGAACAGAGTCAATCAGAGCTATGGTTCTTGAGATACAATCAATCAAACCTTCAATCAACTCAAAGACCTAGGTCAAGAAAAAGGGTCAAAATTCAAAGTTTTCAAAGATGGTCAATGGATATCAATGTGAAGAGTTAGCTGAGAGCTTCACAACACCACTTGTTTCGTGAAAATTGGAGTCCATATGAAAAAGTTACAAATAGTCAAAGTCTATGTTTGACTGATGACATCAGCATACCCAATCAACAAGTTGGACTAGTATGGTGTCGACACATGGTGTCACTACAAAATTCCATATAGTCCCATTATCTTCATTTTATTAAAAAGGTAATAAAATAAAATAAAAAATATATATATATATATATAAAAGCCTACCACTTCTCCCATTTAAAAGCCTTAATTTAAGGCTTACATGAGATAAAATAAGTGGGGCCTTAATTTACTCCTATTTAAATGAGATAAAATACCTTAAAAAAAATATATGAGAAAGGATGATAAATGTAAAACATTCCCTAATATTAAGTAGTTATAGTATAATCTTTTGATAAGATTTTAATCTCTTATTAATAAGGATATCCATCCTTACAAAATATTAGCCCGTTTATATGTTATAACTAAAAGGGCTAAAAATAATGATCTTGGAGAAATATTAAAAAAAAATTGTGAGCCCAAATTATAAGGGCCATCTGAAAAATATTTTGAAGGGGTTAATTATTTAAACATGAAAGATTTTATTGTAATAGGGGATTTATTTGTAAAAATGGGAGATAAACATGATTTTGTAAAATCATTTGGCTACACACCAAAATGGGTAAACTTGGTGTGTAAAAGGGGTTGGTGTAGGATGGAATTAGCTAAGTATTTTTCTAGCTAAGGAATTTTGGAAGTGTTTTTGAGGTGATTTTTTGTAATTGGAGTGGTGAGATTGTTGAGAGCATTTTTGAGAGTTGAATGTTGTCTTCATACGTCAGGGAAATGTTGGCATCCCGTTGTGCTTGAAGGAGAAATTTTGTAACAATTGTATTTTGAACCTTTGGAGATTAATTGGATTGGTCTCACTCCATTGGAGTGGACCCAGAGATATAGTCATGATTGTGGTGAACTTTGTTATCAGATTGTTTGCACTTTCTCTCTTCTTCTCTCTCACATTTTGGTTATCACCTTGATTTTAAAAGCATAATTTCAATAATGTACACTTGTTTTTGAGTTTCCATTAAATTGTTTAAGTTAAGCATTGAATTATGCAATTAGTCTAGATCCTAAATCAGATCAAGTTTTGGTATTAGGGCATTTGGTGACTAGTATTACAGATTTGTTGGGAATGCTGACAAGATCTAGGATTCAGAAGGGAAAAGGAAAGCTTGAAGAATTCAATCCTGAGATTGGAAAATGAAGGAATTTCCACAATCAGAGATGGTAGTTGAACAAAGTCCTATAGAGCTTGATGAGAAATATTTCCATAAAGCTTTTCTCGAAATGAAGTCAATGGTGGAATTTCTTTTCCAAGAGAGGCAAGAATGAAAGAAGAGAAAGGAAGACAAGGAAAAGAAGAAGAGGGAAGTTGAATCCTCATTGAAAGAAGATAAAGATAAAGGAGTAGGAGGTGGTAGTGACCCTCCTGAACCTCCATCTCCATCCTCTTCATCTTCATAATCATCTTCTTCTTCTTCTAATTCTTCTAAAAATAAACAACCTATGCAAATAGATTTGTTAAAATTGGATGTTAAATTTAAGTTGCCTATATATAATGGTGAATTGGATGTAGAAAAACTAGATAACTGGCTTAAGCAGATTGAAGTGTATTATAGGGTTCAACAGATCTTGGATGATTCTTCCAAAATCCAGCTAGCTACTCTTAGAATGGGAGGCACTGCATTGGTTTGGTGGGAGAGTAAGATTCAGGATGATCTTGCTACGGATGGTAAAATCATTTCATCTTGGTATGAATTTACTTTTGTTTTAAAGAAATAGTTTTATCTTTTGGGTTATATGCAACAAGCTGTTATGGATTGGAAAAATATAAGACAGGGTAAAGGACAAATAGTGCAAGAGTATACATAGGTGTTTAGGAAGAAAGCACTTACTCTTGGAATTCCTCTTTATACACAAGAAACTTTAATAAAGTATATAATTGGTTTGCATTCACATTTGAAACATAAAATCTTGATGTTTAATCCATCTAACTTTGATGAAGTGTGTGTACAAGCAACCCATATTGAAGCCTAAGTGGGCTTAGAAATAGAATTAGAAACAGAAAGGTAAGGAGAAAGCCACAAATGTTGTTATGGATCTTGGTTCCGATTCTGATGATGAAAATAAGGTAATAGCTATGGGTTTCAAAGGTAAAGCTTCTATTTCCAGTGTTTCCTTTGATAGTTGTGCTTTTACACCTAAAGTTAATGAAGTCTTTGATGATAAGAAAGGGAATGAAATTTTTCACATAAGGGTTATTGCTAAGAATGTCAAACTTGATGCACTCATAGATAGTGGTTCTCAAGTTAACTTGATTTATGAAAGTGTTGTCAAGAACTTGGGATTGAAAACTACACTGCATAAGAAACCTTATCCACTAGGTTGGATTTGTGAGAATGATAAATTGCAAGTAAATATTTAACTTTTATGTCTGTCAGTACAAGTGGTTCTAGAAATTAACTTGGAGTAGCTAACCAGGGTCAGATGTCCCAGGATGCACCCACAGTACAACATGAGGGAATGGTGATTGAAAGCATTGATGGTCCCTTGGGTAAAAATGTTTCTGTTGTGGGAGATCGTTATGTTGTTGATTTATTCTCTTTCATATCTACATTATTGTACAACTTGATGCTAGTCAATGTTTGTTGGTTAGTGGCTACGATAGATGATGTAGATGCTTATGGAAGTGATAGAATGATGTTTATGTTCAAAAATGTTGTTGGAGTCTTCATTGTGATTGTGAGCCAAGCTTACAGATGTACAAATGATACAAGACAAGTGGGGAGGAAAAGCTCTCCAGTGGGGACGCCTAATCTGAAGGATTTTTGTCAAATTTTGAAGTTCCTCATTTTTCTCCAGAACTAGCATGATTAGAAAGAGTTTAGAATTCTGACTCCAACACAACTCGAACAGAGTCAATTGGAGATATGGTGCTCAAGATACAATCAATCAAACCTTCAGTCAACTCAAAGACCTAGGTTCAAAATTCAAAGTCTTCAAAGATGGTCAAAGTGGATATCAACACAAAAAGTTCGTCAAGAGCTTCACAATGCCACTTGTCTCACAAAAATTAGAGTTTGTATGAAAAAGTTACAAACACTCAAAGTCTACGGTTGACCGATGACATCAACATACCTAGTCAGCAAGTTGGACTAGTATGGTGTTAACACATGGTGTCACTGCAAAATTCCATATAGCCCCATTATCTTCATATATATATATATATATATATATATAATATATATATATATATATATATATATATAAAAGCCTACCACTCCTCCCATTTAAAAGCCTTAATATAAGGCTTACATGAGATAAAATAGGTGGGGCCTTAATTTACTCCTATTTAAATGGGATAAAATCCCTTACAAAAAATATATGTGAAAGGATGATAAATGTAAAACATTCCCTAATATTAAGGAGTTATATTATAATCTTTTAATAAGATTTTAATCTCCTATTAATAAGGATATCCATCCTTACAAAATATTAGCCCATTTATATGTTATAACTAAAAGGGCTAAAAATAATGATCTCGGAGAAATATTAAAAAACATTTTGTGAGCCGAAACTATAAGGGCCATCCAAAAAATATTTTGAAGGGGTTAATTATTTAAACATGAAAGATTTTATTGTAACATGGGGATTTATTTGTAAGTGGGAGATAAACATGATTTTATAAAATCATTTGGTTCCACACCAAAATGGGTAAACTTGGTGTATAAAAGGGGTTGGTGTAGGATGGAATTAGCTAAGTATTTTACTAGCTAAGGAATTTTGGAAGTGTTTTTGAGGTTATTTTTTGTAATTGGAGTGGTGATATTGTTGAGAGAATTTTTGAGAGTTGAGTGTTGTCTCCGTACGTCAGGGAAATTTTGGCATCCCATTGTGCTTGAAGGAGAACTTTTGTAACAATTGTATTTCAAAATTTTGGAGATTAATTGGATTAGTCTCACTCCATTGGAGCGGACTTGGAGAGGTAGTCACGATTGTGGTGAACTCCATTATCAAATTGTTTCTACTTTCTCTCTTCTTCTCTCTCACATTCTACTTATCACCTTGATTTTTAAAGCATAATTTCAATAATGTACACTTGTTTTTGAGTTTCCATTAAATTGTTTAAGTTAAGCATTCAATTATGGAATTAGTCTAGATCCTAAATCAGATCATTTATATATGTAGATTTTAGGTGTTTTTTTTTTAAATATCTATGTGTTTAGTCGAATATAGGTTGTACCTGAAACATTTTTAACTAATTTTTTTTGGGAGGAAATGTATTTTATTGAATGCTTCATTCCACACATACTCCACATTGATGCCACCTAGTTTTGATTGAAACCTATTCGATCAATCACATTTTGCTCAAAAATGGTTTGATAGAAACTATTTTTTTGGCCAAAAGTGTGACATGGGTTTGTTCTTTGACACATGTACACCTTAGTCAACTTGAGAAATGTGTGCAAGAAATCAAAATAAACTTGTAGGAACCCTATAATGATGCATGCATAATTATTACTCCTTTAATACACCATCTAATGTGTTCTTTTATTAATTACATGAATTCTTCTAATATGCAAAAGAATGAGTGAATATGAGAGGATATGAGAAGATTCAAATGAATTCCTTTAAATACAAGAAAATAACATCAAATTGTGCAGATGTGCATTTAGTTAACTCACAATGACCAATAGATGATGTTAGAGCCACTAGATTTGAATTGGGATTTTAAAGCCTAGTCAAGTCTGAATATGGGGTTAAATTTTCATCTAGAAAAATGACATGAGATAGGAAAATAATTAGAATTTTTTAGGAAATAGATGTATTGAGATAGGTGTATAATTGGGCATAATTAATGTATAACATGGAAAAATATATCAAAGTGTATGTATATAGATATAAGGGGTGAATTGGGATAGATATAAGTTGCAGAATGAACCCAAATTCACACAAGATTGCACCTCTTTTTGATATGTATATGTATTAATACATTATCCCATAATAGAAACAAAAATAAATGATAAATTACATGAATATGAAAATTTTACCATTATAATATGAGGATTAGTTGGATGGCATTCACGTGCTCTACAAGCCGAGCTAGGGTGATCATACCTTAGCTCGTTCTCTGTGTACTGCTCGCTTCTGCATTGTGGGGATGTTCTTTGATACAATCGGGGTTGTGGTGGTGGGGTTTACGCCTGCTAAAATGTTCTATCTCTCTTTTTCCTTGACCGGTGTATTCAATGTGGAAGTTGTTCCCATTATGTTGGGTGTTGGCTTTCTCTTTACTGTTGTGGGCTCTCCTCTAGAGCTGTTGCACTGGGTGTAGCCTATCTTGGCACCAGGCTTCCTCCTCTACCTGCGTGGGTTTATGATGTGGGAGTGTGGTCTTGGGGTGGCTGCGGGAGTG
This sequence comes from Sequoia sempervirens, assembly GCA_007258455.2. Lineage (NCBI taxonomy): Eukaryota > Viridiplantae > Streptophyta > Pinopsida > Cupressales > Cupressaceae > Sequoia > Sequoia sempervirens. Next base: position 297,713 of record VDFB02343393.1, on the reverse strand, counting down.
GCCTACCATTTCATGGGGCCTTGGTTCTTCCCACTGTCGTCTGGGTTTTTTCTTTTTTGGAGGCCTTCTTGCTGTCATTTGGGTGGCTTGTGGGTGGAGGGGGTTCGATCATTTCCTTGGGGTTTTTTCCATTTCTTTCAAAAGTGACCTGGGGGCTTGCATGCCTACCAGGGATCTTGTGTATTGCTATGTCGTGTGGGGAGACATTTGGGGCTAGCCCCAAATTGGATTTCTGATCAACATTTGGCTCAAATCCTTCGACGCAAGGTGTGAATGTTTTTGATAATACACTATTTTCATCAAAGAAAGAGATGAATGATCTAGGACCAGTTAGTGGTTCCTAGATAATGAAGATTAACATGGGTGTTTGGAAAGATGCAAAGAGAGACCAAAGTTGGTTATCCCGATGGAGATGCTTGCAGATGATATTGAATACTATTCGAGGCACTCCTTTTATTGCAAGTTCATGGGTTTGAGAGTTTTGCTGCAATTTTTGGAATCCTGAGCTCAGTAAACTTGGATGCCAAAGGGGCATATGGATATTAGGCTCCTTGCGAACAACTATTTTATGGTCTCATTTGATTGCATAGCAGATCAAAATAAGATCTTTGAGGGTGGTCCCTAGTTTTTTTAACTAGGTGGGTTTGTTTATCAAGCCATGGCATGTTGGCTTCAACCCAACTGAGGCACTACTGAGTTGGATTCCAGTTTGGGTTCGGTTGTCGTGGTTTCTAGTTGAGTGTTGGTGGGATGATGTGTCGCATTTGGTGGCTTCAATGCTTGGTAAACCTGTTGGGTATTCACAATAGACATAGTTTAGAAAGGTAATAACTTTTGCTCGTATCTATGTAAAAATTGATTTAAGCAAGCCATTGCCAAATTCTGTTGAAGTGAGTACTGGATCCTATACTTGGGCGCAACAACTAGATTATGAAACCCTACCTTTTCGGTGTCATCTTTGTCATGAATATGGTCACTTACAGCGTAAGTGACCTAGGGCTAAACCTGTGGTGCCCCAACCTTCTCGCAATCTTCCTAGAACTGATAAGGGGAAGGAGCCTATTCCAGGTGATGGTAACAAAGATGATGGTTATGTCCTTGTTAAGGCTTGCAATAGGAATCGGGGGTAGAAGCGGACCTTAAGGGAGAGGCAGGATGATGACACTTTTAATAGGTTTGAGGTGTTGGATGATCTCAACTAGGAGGAAGTGAATTTGGGGTTGCTAAACTTGGATCAGGGAACTCTAGGTATAGGACAAGATGGGCCTCCTTTGGAGGCTATGCAGGTTATGCAGGAGAGTGAGGTTGGATTGATGGATATGGATCAACAATTGATTGTCTAGGCTAAACAGGATTCTACTATTGGAGCTTCAAAGAGTGATGGTGGTGGATCCCCATTGCCTCTGAAAGAAGGCACGAAAGTTGGGAAGTGTTCTTTGTCCTCTTCTCGATTGGGTATTCAGCAAAAGGAACTGAAGAAAGGGGTTGGTGAGAGGACTTCAAAGCTAGGAAGGAAAAAGGATATGGATATAAGGTTAAATTAATTGGGGAAACTTTGGTGGAATCAGGGTCAGTCAAGACTCTGGATTCACATTTTTCATGCCCCCAAAAATTATTGTTCTCTCATGGAATGTAAGGGGATTGAATAGTGGCCCTCGACAAAAAGTTGTTCATGATTTGGTTAGGAATCATTCTCTGGAAGTTCTTTTTCTTTAGGAGACTAAATTATCTATGGATAATATGTTGGAAATGGCTCCTAAGTTATGGAAATATGGTGAATTCCAGTGTATGGGGGCTCTTGGTGCTTTCGGGGGTTGGCTTGCTTTTGGAACCCTTAGAAGCTTTGCCCTCTCTAGTGGATTTCCTCTAGATCCTCTATGTCCCTGGTTGCCTCTTGGTATGAGACTGGTGAGTGTATTCTCCTCTCTAATGTGTATGCTCCTATTGAGTTTTGGGTAATCAAATTCTATGGGCCCATCTTCCTTTTGTTCATAGCTTAGCTCCTTTCCATCTGTGGGTTATGGCTGGCGATTTTAATGCTATTGTATAAATTTCTCTGAGAAAAGAGGTGGAATTGCTAGGTTGGAGCCTTCTACTTTGTTATTTAGAGATAACATTTTAGAGTTAAATCTTATTGATGTTCAGCCCAGTAATGGTCGCTTCACTTGGAATAATAGGAGAATTGGTGAGAGTTGTGTTGTTGAGAGGCTAGATCGATTCTTGGTTTCTTGTTATTGGGTTGGAGACTTGTGGTCCACTTGATCTGAAATTCTTGATTGGAGATGTTTTGATCATTGGCCTATTAAGCTTAGTATTCTCTCTACTCGTGGGCCTCATTCTCCCTCCTTCAAGTTCTAGCTTATGTGGTTAAGGGATCCTACTCTTCATGAACATGTGGCTGAGTGGTGGAGGATTGGTAGACCAACTTTTTGTATGACAATGTACACTTTCTCCAAGCTTCTTTAGTTTATCAAATATCATCTTAAAAGGTGGAATCAATGATGTTTTGGTAACATATTTCATGTTAAGGTCATTGATTAGGAGGAGTTGAATAATATTACGTAGTTGATTAGAGAGAATGGGGCTTCTGAGGATCTTTTGAGGGAGGAGGCTAGGACTCTGAAAGTGGTGGAGGAAATTGAATTGCATGAAGAGATTTATTGGAAGCAAAAGGCCTGGGTTGAATGGCTATAGGAAGGTGATAAAAACACTACCTTCTTATTCAATTTGATGAAGGACAAGAGGCATGGAAATTTTATTTTTGTTCTAGTGAATGATAGGGGGAACGTCTTGCCTCGTTTCAGGAAATCTCTGGTGAGGCATCTTAGTATTTTGCTACTTTATTCAGGGAGGATTCATGGGGAGGCTTTGTTGAGGAAGCACAGGTTCTTTCTTGTATTCCTTAGTTGGTCTCCAGGGAGGAAAATGAGTTTTTGATGAAAGAGATCTCTCTTGAGGAGCTAGAGGGGATTGTGTTTTAGATGAAGAGGGGTAAAGCTCCTAGCCCCGATGGTTTCCCGATTGAATTTTTTCAAGAATTCTGGGATATCATAAAGTTGGATCTTTTGGTAGTTGTCCATTAGTCCCAGAGGAATAAGCAGATGCTTCATGCTCTAAATTCCACCTTCCTTGTTGTCATCCCCAAGTGTGAAGGGGTTGATAGGTTATCTATATTCTGACCTATCTCTTTCTACAATGTAGCATATAAAATTATTTCAAAGTTATTGGCTGAGAGGTTGAAGAAGTGGCTTAAAGTACTTATTTCAGAGGAATAGAGTGGATTTGTGGTGGGTCGACAAATTCTTGACAAGATTGTCATTGCTACAGAGACAATCCATTCCATGGATAGCTCCCATGTAAAGGCAATGTTCATTAAGCTGGATATGGCTAAGGCTTATGATAGGGTTAGATGGTCTTTTCTGTGGAAGATCCTTGTTTCTAATTTTGGTTTTAGTGAGGAGTGGATCCAATGGGCCATGAGTTGTGTCACGTATGTATCCTTCTCAGTTTTGATAAATGGATATTATTCTGAACTTTTAGGTGCCTCAAGGGGTTTGCGACAAGGGGACCCTCTTTCTCTGTATCTTTTTCTACTTCTTGTGGAAGGTCTTGGAAATTTTTTGAAAAGAAAGGTGGAGCTTGGCATCATTCAGGGTTGGCAATGGGGTGAAGATTTTCCTCTGCAATCTCATTTGTAGTTTGTTGATGATACTTCCTTGATGGGGATGGCTACTATTAGGGAAGCTACTCATTTGAGGTAGGTGTTGGACATCTATCTAGCTGCTTCAGGGCAATTGATTAACAAGGAGAAATCTTCCATATTCTTCTTCAATATGTTGGCCCCCATACAAAGAATAATTTCTAATATCTTGAGGTTTCAGATAGGGGTTCTCCCTTTAACATATCTGGGTATCCCAATTTTTGTTTGTTGACTTCCCAAGGGTTCTTGGCAGAATATTATTGATAAGCTTCATGCAAAAGTTAATCATTGGACCCATAGATGGTTGTCTTTTGTGGGGCGAGTTCATCTTCTCAAGTTGGTGGTACAGGCTCTCCCTACCTACAAATGTATGCTTTAGGTGGCTCTGATGGGTTTTTTGAGGGAGCTGGATTCTCTTGAAAGGCAGTTCTTATGGGCTGGAAGTTTGTCATCTTCCAAGTGGAGCCTGATTAGGTGGGATGTTGTGTGCAGCCCAAAGCAATTTGGTGGTCTTGGTCTTCAATAGTTTGCATTTTTTGGAGTGGTTGTGGTTGGTAAGCTATTCTAGAGATGGTGTGTGGAGTGGGATCAGCCGTGGGCCAATATATCATCTCATAAGTATTTCCTAGGGATTCCTTAGTAGGATCTCCCTCGTTACCCTCTTGAGGGGAAAGGTTCAGTGATTTGGAATACTCTTTAGAAGGGTGCAAATCTCATCAAGGAAGGTTTATTTTGGATTTGCAGACGGGGCACTGAAGCTCTTTTCTGGTCGGATTCTTGGGATGGCTTCCCTCCACTTACTTCTTAGTTCCCAAACCTACTTCCTTTGTGTCAGAGGTTTCTCGTGGCTAGATGGTCTAGGGTGAGTGACTTCAAGACTACCGCTTCTTTTGGTCAGTTGGAGGTGGCTCGTTGCAAGGATCCCACGGAGTGGCTAGATGTGGGACTTGTCGAAGAAAGTGTTGAGCTTCACAAGATTCTTTATAGTAGGAGTTGTAGTTCTCTTCTGGAAGAGGATATTCTTGCTTGGACCCATAATCCTAAGGGGGTTTATTTTGTTGCTTCTAGTTATCAAGTGTTATTGGCTCAGAAGTTGATTGGGGTGGAGGTTCATTAGTGGAAAAGGGTGTGGAATAAACTCCCATGGCCAAAATGAAACTGCTTTGTGTGGAATTTGGCATGGAATAGGTACTTGACCTAGGATAACATTCGTAAATGGGGATTCCAGGGACCTTCGATTTGTGTTTTGTTTGGGAGAACAAAAGAGGATTCTTCACATTTGTTCTTATGGTGCCCCTTTGTTGGGAAACTTTGGCATTGGTGGTGGGAGGTGTGGAAGCTTCCTTGTATTCATGCTTGCTCTTTGGTTGAATTCTGGGATATTATGGGAAGACCTCCTTCTATGGCTTCCTTTTTGCAGGATGTTTCGTACGTGGGCCCTAACTTTCTGCATTGGCAGATATGGCTGGAGTGGAACCACTAGATTTTTCATGATCAGAAGTTGGTGGGTCAGAAAGTGTGGATGCGTATGTTAGGAATGGTGCAGTAGTCAGTTTTGGCTAAGTGTGATGTGGGTTTCCCCTTGGAGAAAGGTGATGCTGAACTGGTGGAAAGACTGGGTCTTCAGGAAATTCATTCCTCTTTTATCAGCACCAGGAACTGTAGGCATGGGAAAAAGAGAGTTCAACGAGTTGGAAGGTGGTTACCTCATCCAAATGTATTTTTAAAGATCAATATAGATGGATCTTCTAGGGGAAATCCTGGGCCTACTGGGTTAGTGGGGTTGGTAGGGACTCAGCTAGGTTGGTGATTTTTCTGTTCTCTATACATGAGGGGGTGAAGACTATTAACTTCATGGAGGGTCTAGCGATTCTTTATATATGTATTTAGTCGAATAGGTTGTACCCAAAACATTTTTAACTAAATATTTTTTGGGAGAAATGTATTTTATTGAATGTTTCATTCCACACATACTCCACATTGATGCCACCTAGTTTTGATTGAAACCTATTTGATCAATCACATTTTTCTCAAAAATGTTTTGATAGAAACTATTTTTTTGGCCAAAAGTGTGACATGGGTTTGTTCTTTGACACATGTACACCTTAGTCAACCTGAGAAATGTGTGCAAGAAATCAAACTCAACTTGTAAGAACCCTATAATGATGCATGCATAATTGTTACTCCTTTAATACACCATCTAATGTGTTTTTTTTATTAATTACTTGAATTCTTCTAATATGAAAAAGGATGAGTGAATATGAGAGGATATGAGAAGATTCAAATGAATTCCTTTAAATACAAGAAAATAACATCAAATTGTGCAGATGCGCATTTAGTTAACTCACAATGGCCAATAGAAGATGTTGGAGCCACTAGATTTGAATTGGGATTTTAAAGCCTAGTCAAGTCTATGAATATGGGGTTAAATTTTCATCTAGAAAAATGACATGAGATAGGAAAATAATTAAAAAAATTTAGGAAATAGATGTATTGGGATAGGTTTATAATTGGAATAATTAATGTATAACATGGGAAAATATATCAAAATGTATGTATATAGATATAAGGGGTGAATTGGGATAGATATAAGTTGCAGGAATGAACCCAAATTCACACAAGATTGCACCTTTTGTTGATATTTATATGTATTAATACATTATCCCATAATAGAAACAAAAATAAATGATATATTACATTAATATGAAAATTTTACCATTATAATATGACATGTGTTCTATCATTATAATGATATAAAAAGCTATAATTAAAAATTCACTAGCTCACCTAACCAAACATGAAGCACTATATCATTTAAATAAGAGAAAAGAATAAAATCATTCTACATGATATAATCTTATGTTGAACAAGACATAAGAAAAATATGCATTTATTCAAATTATTCCTCTTCTATTTATCTCAAGTTTGAAGCCTCTCCCCTTCCCTACTCATTTTTTAAAAAGATTGAGAATGACCCAAATTTCCCTTAGATGAATAAAAAATATGAAGAAATTCACATTAACTTGATAAATATAAAAAGGAGGGATGAACAAGTCAAGTCAACATATTCTCTTATTATTCATCACATGCATCATATTTGTGATGTGAGCTTTCGAATTACCATTGGACTTCAAAACTCATTACGTATTCAAGGGAATTTTCAAAAGATCATAATTGGATTCAATTTTTGAAAGAAAACCATATATGTGTACACTTTCCATGCAATTAGTTGATTAAAATCATTACAACTTACCATAAATCAACTTAGAATAAATAATTAATAGGATGTGGTATTTTTTTGGATTATTTTATTTTTGAACTATATGCTAGAGGGTTTAAGTCTTGTTATTATTTGAGTCAGTTAGTGTCTTCCTTTATATCATATTTTTTCTCTAAAGTAGGGGTTATTATTATTTTTCTATATTTATTTTGGTATTTATTAGTTTTATGTACAAGTGCAAGTGCTTTTTCCTATTTAGATGACCTCAAAATTCATTTGATGGTTTGAATGGTGTATGAGGATGGCACCACCACCAAAATGACCTAGGGAATTCATCATCAAGGTCTTCCACAAAGTATGCCTTTTAAAAGAACCTCCAAATGTGGTTCCTCCCACTTTGGAATTTGATAATGCATGTCAATGGCTTAATCTTTTTATTTTAATCAGCCATTCTATTAAAAATGTCTCTCCTAAAATCATTCTTACATAATGAGTGACTAAGGCCTTGGTCCTACATGGGGTCCACCTTGATGCTATTTAGGGAATAGGATTTTTCTTTTTTGTTTTGCTATAGGCATGGTGAGGTCATTCTCAAACATTATCCCTATTTTGTTTATGTGTGCCTTCTAGTTTTCACACCCTACAAAAAATTCTTTGTGGTATTTGAGGATATATTTGTTTGAGTGGAGCTTCCTAGGTTGTCCTTACCATGTTGGAATTTATTGCCAAAATAGTAGCCTTTCTAGGTAATGTGATTTGTGTTGAGCTCACAATTTTTTTCTTGGTTCATCTATAAAATTGTGTATGTTAAAATTGATCTCTCAAAGAACTTGAAGGAAACCAAAAAAATTTAGATAGGTATACTCTCTTGGATAGCCATTGCATTACTCCCTAAGTATTCATTAAATAGTAATAGGCTAGTTCCTCATGAGTTAAGATATGCAATATGTGCCACATATCCTTTAGATTAATTATCATATCAAAGATAAAATTCCTCAAAATTCCACCACTCTACCAACATCATCAATAGTGTCCTATTCAACCTAATATTAGGAATCCATGTAATTTCAAGAAATTCAACTACCTTTATCAACTCCTAATCATCTTCTTAAAAAAAATATTATCAACCTCAACATTGTGGGCTGCCTCTCTCGATCCACCACCATGAGAAATATCTACACACAGACATACACCTAGTCAACCTCTTTCCAAAACCTAAAACCATCCATTTTACCATTTCCTTAACCTAATTTTCTATCTAAAACATTTTTTTATCATTTCCTCTCCTTTTTTCCCATCCTACCCAGTTGTTTTCTCATTTCCTTAAATACTTTCATATCTAAACCAATTTATTTTCTCATTTCCCCTCCCATTTTCCTACCCAACCTAGTCATTTTCTTATTTCATTAGCCCATCCCTTTTACAATCCAACCCATTTTTTCCCCATTTTTAATCCCCTTTCCCCACCCCATCTAGCCATTTTCTCATTTCATTAACTTATTTTCCTATCTAAACCCATCTATTTTCTAAATTCTCTATCCCATTTTCTCATTTGAATAACCTGTTTTCCTATTTCCCTAACCCATTTTCTCATTTCCCTAACCTATTTTCTCATTTCCCTAACCCATTTTCCAATACAACCATTTTTTTCCCATATAACCCACTACATTTTACTATAACCTTACCACATGTTTCCATATCCAAAAAATATGTGTTCAACCTCATTTTTCCCAACCCTGGCTCATTTCCCCCTTAAAATCTAACCTAAACATTAACCAACAAACTAAATTTTGTTAACACTATCTACTCACGCAATACTTGTGTGCATGCACCACCCATGGTGTGTTGCATGACAAGTTGGTGCACTTGTACCACAACCTATTATGCATGCACCATACAGTGCACATGCATCACACCCAATTATGCTTATTCTACAACCTAATGTGCATGTGACACACAAATAGGTGGATGTAATACCCATTAGCCAACTTGTGCCAAATTATGCATGTGCCACACCCTAGTGTGCCTATGCCACATTAATGCATGTGCTATGCAAGCATGCTTCTATGCTAAATTGGAACATATTTTATGCAAGCATGCTTCTATGCTAAATTGGAACATATTTTATGCAAGCATGCACCTATGCCAAATTGCCATATGTACTATGCAAGCATGCACCTATACTATTTGTGTGTGTTCCTATGGAAAACAAACTTTGGTGCATGCACAAACTTCCCAAAAAAAACCTCATAAATGATAAAAAAAAATCCACATTAAATGCATAAATGATAAGCTCATTTGAAGTTGGCCCACTAGTTGTCAATGATAAGTTCTTGAAGAAACTTTCTCTTATACTTATTAATTGGCACATTGTCTATTCTTCTCAACTTCTTCCTCCAAATTATAGAGCTTCTATTCTTCTCTCCACCAAATTCAAAATAAATCTTTCTCTCCACATCCTATTGTTAGAGTAAAGTAATTAATTAACTTTACTCTCCTCTTAAGACTTCACTTTATGCACATATATTAGTCATTTAATAATTAATATTAATTATATAATGCACTCACCTTAGGGTTAGGTTTTCCTTTCCGTTTTGATCTCCTTTTATAAGGATTGATCTCTTGTATTGTATTCACTTCTTGATGTTCTTTTTTCAATCTAATAATACATTCTTGCATATTGTTAGAGTAAAACCCTTGTTTTGTTTCCTACAGATTTCTTCCTTGTGATAGGTTTTTGTATGTAGGTTTCTTGGGCTTAATAGATTAATTTTTCATCAAATATTACATGGTATCAGAGCTGGATCTGCTATAGCTTGTTCATGTTTGAAGAAAAAAGGGAGCAAGGGTTTGACAAAAGAAATTTGGGATTCTTTGGCTAATTTGAGAGGTTCTAGGTGTAGTTTTCAGATCTATGGTGTCCTTCTTAGTATCGTTTACAGACTTGCACCTTATTCCTCTGAACACCATGCATGAGCCGATGTCTATGTTGGAAGATCTAAAAAGGTAGAACTTCAAACCCCCGCGGGCGCCGTACTTTGACTTGAAAGTTTTTTTACCGACGATTGCTATCCAGATCTACAGTCTATTTCATCAGTAAATTCTTCAGGTACACAGAGATTTGTCTCAATCATCTACTACTTTCTATTGTTTTATGGCTTTTAGTTTGTACTGGGGATTGGATTTTTGCATTGTGGGGGGGGTGTTTTTTCTTGCTTTCTATCATTTACATCAGAAAAACAGAATCTATAAACACCAAAACAAACAAACAAACCCCTTATGTATCTTTTGTCTAGTTCTGAAATACCACTAAATAATAATAAAAAAATTTAGAGCAGCTGAGACACAATTCACAGGATGGCTGATAGATCTATTGAATCTCTCACACCACATAATTATCACACTTGGAAGGGTCGCATGATGACTCTTCTCTAGTCTCAAGGGTTATGGTCTTGTTTGTACGAGGTTCAGCCTTAGTTGACTCGTGCCTTTAAGGTTATGCAACACAGGAACAATATGGATCAGGCTATGGGATTGATGGCTTTGCACATTTCTGACAGTCTCTTGTTTCATCTTGATGGTTGTCTCACTCCTTGAGCCATTTGGACCAAGTTTGATGGACTTTTTGGTACTGTCAATGAGTTTAGAGCTTTGCAGCTTGAGGCCAAGTTAACTTCCTTGGTACCTAATTTGTTTCCCTCCATTAAGGACTTCCTGATGAAGTTCAAACAACAAAGATCTATCTTGCAGGGTTGTGGAAAGGTTAAGACTGATACATAGTGCATCTTCCTAATCCTCTCCAAGCTTCAAGGTCCATTTCAGATCTTCTCCTCGACCTTCCATTCCACCATGGATGCCTTGGGTGCTCGACACGTCATGCCTACTTTTGAGGTCTTTTTTGATTGTCTGACTCGTGAGCAAGCTAAGCTCAAGCAGATGGATTCACTTTCAGGTTCACAAAACCAAGCGTTGGTAGCCTAGTCCTCCAAGGGAAAATAGAAGTAGAAACCAAAGCCTAAGAAAGATTCAAGGGCTAGTGAGAATTCCTCCAAGCCACCACCTAAGTTTGATTAAAAACCACAGCCCAAACAAAAATCTTCATAGTTTGGTGAGTTTTCCTCCAAGACTAGGAAGAAATCTGGTGATCCTTGCAGTTTTTGTGGCAAGGAAGGACATCCAGTTTCCAGGTGTTGGAAACATTTAGAGGCTTTAGAGGAAGCCATGCAACAACATAATATCAGTGCACCTCAACCTCCTTCACAGCCCATAGGGAAAGGTCATGCTCTTTCTGCACGAGCATTGTCCTCAGAATCCACTTGGATTCTAGATTCTGGTGCCTCTCACCATATGACACATAGAGGATTTGGTTAGTGCACTTGCCCCTACAGGCACTAGACATATTGCAGTTGGTGACTCAGCACAACTTTTAGTTCAGGGTTCAAGTACTATTTCATTGGATGGTGGTTGTCTTCAGGATGTGCTTCTAGTTCCTGACATTTTGACAAACCTTCTATCTGTTTATCAAATTTGCCACTCTAGCTCTGGTAAGACAGTTGAGTTCTCACCACATGATGTGGTTATTCGAGACCTTCATGATCCTAACTTTGTTGTGGCTACCAGGAGTGTGGATTATGCATCAAGCTTGTACAGATTTGATGGCTTTGAGAGTTCAAACACTGTTGGTTCCTCTCTTATAGCACATGCAGATTCCATGAGTAGGCTTTGGCATGAGTGTTTTGGCCATGTCAATTATAGATATCTATAGCAGATGAGTACTCAGGCACTTGTGATTGGGCTCCCATAGATTTCTTGTACTAATGGTGTATGTCGAGGTTGTGTCCTTGGCAAACATCATCGAGATCATTTTCCTAAGGGTCGAGCCACTCATGCTAGGGCACCCCTAGAGTTGGTACATAGTGATCTTATGTCCTTTCTGACTCCTTCCTTTTCAGGGGCCCGCTATGTGCTCACTTTTATTGATGACTTCTCCATACGTACATGGGTGTACTTTCTTAAGTACAAGTCTGATGTCTTTTACTCATTCAAGACCTTTAAGACATTTGTGGAGAATCAATCTAGACTTTCTACCAGGAGGATACGCACAGATAATGGGGGGAGTATGTTAATCAAGCTTTCAGAGATTTTTGCACTGAGCATGGTTTACGGCATCAGTTTACAGTCCCTCACACCCCTTAGCAGAATGGGGTCACTCAGAGAAAGAACAAAACCTTATGGGAGATGGAAAATTGTATGATATAGTCTCGAGCTATGAGTTCTTCATTTTGGGCTAAGGCAGTCAATTGTGCCAATTATATTCAAAATTAGATGCCTCATAAGGCTTTGCGACATATGACTCCTAAGGAGCTTGGACCCATGTCAAGCCTGATGTTTCTACATTATGAGTTTTTGGTAGTGAGGCTTGGGCATTTATTCCCAATGCTCAGTGGAAGGGCATGGAGAGGAAGAATCGACCACTCATATTTGTTGGCTACTGTGAGGATGTTAAGGCATACAGGTTATTTGATCCTGATTCCAGAGAGGTCTTGTTTCAGTAGGATGTCCAGGTTGATGAGCGCTATCCTTAGATGGATTCTCCATCACCAGCTTCTCCCTCATTGCCTACTCCTCCCTCCTCATCTCTTGAGGATTACTTATCTCTTGAGGATGATGTAGATGATGATCCACCCTCTCCATCACCACCAGTTGCTCCACATTTTCCTCGGTGGGCCCATGTTACTATTGAGGTAGTTGGTTCTTTGACAGGTGATCCTTTAGATACTCATCATACTCGTGCTCAGACATCTAGTTCTAGTCTTTTGAGTCATGCCATTTCAGATGATCCTCAAAATTTTTCAGAGGCAACAGGTCACCTTGAGTGGGATAGGGCCATGGATGAGGAGTATGGATGAGGAGTATTCTTCTCTGATCAAGAATCATACTTGGGATCTTTTTCCTCTTCCTAAGGGAAGAAAGTTGGTTTAGTGTAAGTGGGTGTACCGTACCAAGTATGCTACAAATGGTTCTATTGATAAGTATAAGGCATGTCTTGTTGCGAAGGGGTTTTCTCAGGTAGAGTGTATTGACTACTTCGAGACCTTTGCTCCTGTCGCCAAGATGAACTCTATACACCTTGTACTTTCACTTGCAACTTCACAAGGATGGACAGTGTTTCAGATTCATGTGAAGAGTGCCTTCTTGCATGGAGACCTACATGATGAGATCTATATGGAGCAGCCTCAAGGATTTGTGCAAGACACTTCTTTGGTTTGCAGACTTCGGCGTTCATTATATGGTCTCAAACAAGCCCCTCGAGCTTGGTATGAGAAGATGAACTCTTTTTTGCTTTAATCTCACTTCACACGTTGTCATTCCGATCACATAGTATATATTCAGTGCTAGGAGGGTGATCTTTTGATTCTTGTGCTATATGTAGATGATCTTATCCTTACATGTAGCTCATCCTCCATGATTCAAAGTGTTTAGAGAGATTTAATGGAACAGTTTGAGATGACAAATCTTGGTCTTCTGCACTTCTTTCTGGGTCTACAGGCTATTCAGTCTTTGGATGGGATTTCCATATTTCAGGAGAAGTATGCTCTTGATATGTTTCAATGATTTGGCATGCTTGATTGCAAGTCTTCCCCCACTCCATTTCAATCAAGTGTTGTTTTGTCTTCCACTTGTTCAACTCCTTCAATGGATCCCACTTTATACAGGCAGTTGGTTGGTAGTATGTTGTACCTGACACATTCTCATCCTGATCTTTCCTTTGCAGTTGGCCTTGTCTCTTAGTTTTCCCATGATCCTCATGAGAGCCATTGGCAAGCAGCCAAACGTATTTTGAGGTACATTCAGGGCACCACTCATTATGGAATTCACTACACTTCAAGATCCCCTCACATCATTGGCTTCACTAACTTTGATTGGGCTGGTGATGTCAATGATCAGAAGTCTACTTCTAGCTTTGTTTTTTGCCTTGGTTCTGGTCCTATCACGTGGTCTTGCAAGAATTTGTTTGGTATTGTATTATCATCTACAAAGGCTGAGTACCGTGCAACAGTATTAGCTAGTCAGGATGTTTTATGGCTTCAGCAGTTGATGACAGAGTTTGGGTTTCCTCTAGATAGTCCCACTATTCTTTGGTGTGACAATCAAAGTTCCATTAACATTTCTTGCAACCTAGTGGAGCATCAGCAGACCAAGCACATTGAGATCCACATGCACTTCATCAGACGGTTGATTCAGGATGGTTCTCTCATCTTGGAGTACATTCCTACAAAGGAGCAGGTTGCAGACATCTTCACTAAACCTTTGGCATCTCTGCAATATCTTCAGTTGCACTCCATGCTTGGGGTGAAGGAAGCTGTCCTTGGGGGGTCTCAGTGAGGGCTTCCTTCCTTCATGTTTTTCTTTTAGCATGTTTCTTTATCTCTTTTTGGAGAGGATTTTTTTCCCACTGGGTTTTCTTCTTTACTCCACTTTATAGAGATTTTGTTGTATTTGGGTACCTGATTAGGCCATGTTATCGGGACCCACAGTTGCATTGTAGTTCCTTTGCTTTCTTTTGCATTGTTTGTAGATGCATTTTAGCTCATCTTAAGGGGGGGTGTTAGAGTAAAGTAATTAATTAACTTTACTCTCCTCTTAAGACTTCACTTTATGCACATATATTAGTCATTTAATAATTAATATTAATTATTAAATGCACTCACCTTAGGGTTAGGTTTTCCTTTCCGTTTTGATCTCCTTTTATAAGGATTGATCTCTTGTATTGTATTCACTTCTTGATGTTCTTTTTTCAGTCTGATAATACATTCTTGCATATTGTCAGAGCAAAACGCTTGTTTTTTTTCCTAAAAATTTCTTCCTTGTGACAGGTTTTTGCATGCAGGTTTCTTGGGCTTAATAGATTTTTTTTTCATCAAATCTTACACCTATTTATAGCTTTTTCCTCCATTTTTTTCTTCTTTTCACTCTAATGTTACTCTCCCACCCTAATTTTTTACCCCTTATTCCTATTTCTCCTATCAAGAGCCCATCCAAGTCCCCTGACATTATTTTCCCTCTTGAGGATTCATCCCTACCTCATATCTATTAACTAATTCTCTTCCCAATGGCTAGGGAAAGTCATGTGAAAAAAATGTAGATTGTTTTTCTTTGAAACAAATTTATATTTAATGCCATATATCAAAGAGGGACAAAATTGTACACACCTAAAATACATTGTTGCATTACAATTGTTATCACAAAAAGACTATCTCATAGATCTACATCCAATTGTAATTAACATTGATTTAATTAATCAATTTGATCATTTTTCTAGCATTCATGAAATAAATTTTGACTATGTAGAAACAAGAAAAAAATTCAATAGATTACGGAAATGGAAAATCCATTGATAATGAAAATGACACTTTATTCATTTCAACTAAATTTGTAGTGATTTAAGTGCCTCAAATAAAATCGATCCTCATAGGGAGTGATTTTCTTGATATAGAGTACATATGATTATAGTAAGGTATTCATTGGTGACAATAGTTTTCTTTGAATAATTAGCAAAGGGAAGGAAAACCTTGTGTTTAGTAGTGGGAGAGAAACAATTCATAGTTTTGTTGCATATTTTACATTTAACATGAAATTTAGTTTTGTTTTCTAAAATGAATGATGTTAGAATGAATTTAAAATTCAATAGTTGTTGTAGAATGACTAGAAGGAATCTAGTACTAGCTAAGGGATCTTGGTGTGGGAATTTGTTTAAGTTTGGTTCATCTACTTATTATAACTTAACCTATGTAATTGTAAAATCATATTCATGTATATAATGACACAATACATTGGGCCACACTAGTGAAAAAGGGATTAAGACTATAGTTAATAAAATTATTAGTGTATGTTTTATTTAGTTATTTTGTAGATTTTGATTTTGTGAGCATTGTGTTTTCAAAATAGAGTAAAGTTTAATTCTTATAGCACTAAAGAAAAGGGATTATTGGAGGTTATTCATAGTGATTTTTTGGATCATGTGGATGTTTCTTCAATTAGAAAATATCATTATTATGTTCATTTTTAATGACTATTCACATATATGTGGATTTATTTTTAAGGTGTAAATCTAGTGTAGAAATTGAGAAATCCAACTTCACAGACCCCGAAGATCACCTGCATGCAAATAACCTGTCACAAAAAGAAGAGATGGAGACAAACAAGCAAGGGTGCTCTAAAAGCTGAAAAATGTATTCATCCGAGAGAGAGATAAATTACAATGATGAATCCTTATAAAATGAAAGGATATTGCGCAACCCTAAAAGAAACCCTAATAGGTAGACATTTAATAATTAATATAATTATTAAATGTCACAAAATGCAAACTAAAGTGAAATCTTAAGAGAGGAATAAAGGTAATTTAATCAACATGATTAAATTAAAACCTTTACTCTAACACCCCCCCTTAAGATGAGCAAAAGTGCAGTTACAAACATGTGCAAGAAAGTAAACTTGGGTCCCAGCAACAAGGCTAATCAGGTACCCAATTACAACCAAATCTCTGTAAAGTGGAGAAATAGAGAAAACCTCATGGGAAAAACTCTACTTCAAAAAGAGATGAAAGAAATAAATGCACTAATAATAGAAGGATAGGAGGTGGATAACATAAGACCCCCCATAGACAGCTTCTATCATATAAGTACATGTATAATGGTCTCCATAGGAGAAAAATAAAGAGACTAGAAGGCCCCCCCATAATGAAGAAACTCTTGTCGCACATATGGATGCCTGAGGTAGAATCTAGAAAGAGATCCTGAAGCGACATATAATATTCCTCCCCTTGGGAAGAAATGGATCCAAAGGACAAAGATGAAGAAACCTTGTGAAGAGAGAGGAATCAATCTGTCTCAAGATGTGTGCCATAATAGGATGGTGAAGAATCTCTCTGTCTGAACTGAAACAAAAGATGTCAAATCCAAACTGAATTGAAGACTCAAAAATTGCAACCTTTGAATGCACAGATGATGGTAGGTTAATAGCTAGAATATGGCTGTCAACAAATAGGAGCTGAAAATCCTCAAAGTAATCCTCCAAATCTGCAATATAGGACTCTACAAACAAAGATGAAATGCCTGCAAGATAAGAATCCCAAGTAGCCATGTCTGAAAGATGTATGATGTCCTGCTTAGCTGAATCAATAGGAGCCAAAGAAGAGGCAATATCAAACTAATCAAGAACAATAGGAGAATATGCTCATACAAATATAATCTCAGTCTAAAGAGTAGGAACTGTGAGACAATCCTCTGATTCATTAGAATATGTAAGGGTGTCGAAATACTAAAGTTCCTTTAAAGTATCATGATCATAGGGTGTGTTATCTCTCCAAGCAATGGGTACAAGACAATCTGAAATAGGATCCTCTAAGAATGGAGAAAGACTGGGGTCTCCATAGATCTCCCAAAGACGTGCCCAAAGTGAGTGAGGATAATCAATGTCTGATATAGCCCACACAGTGTCAGAATCAACACTAGACAATATAAGTCCTACTATGTGATTTCTAATGATATCCCAAGCTATTTTTCCCTTTGAAGTTGTTGGTTCAGGTATGAGATCATACAAATAAGGCAAAATATTAAGCCACCTACAGTGTGTAAGTATGCCCTTTGCCCATGACTCATAATTACCCCGTTCTAGAAAAACAACTAAAGGGTGAGTAGAAAAACCCATGATAACTCTTTAAATTAAAAAATATGAGACTAAATGACCTCAATACTGATAAACCAGATCAAATAAAGCCATCCCACGCAAACAAATCATTTCCAAGTGCTGAAATGTCCAAGTAATTGACAGATGGGTGAAAACACAAAATACTAAATAAAAAGTATTTGGTTTAGTTTCTGGAAAAATAAATTGCAGATCTAGAAATAGCACAAAAACACCTTTCCAACGCCTATTCGTTTGCAAAAAACAGAGTCCGTATACAAAAGATATGGCTCTGGGAGTGCAAAAAGTTGTTCTAACTTTGACTGAGAAAAAATGCATCAAAACAGAAAAATCAAGAAATTAGACTTGATTCATCAGAATGGCACCAGAATCAGCTTTCCAATGGTATCTTGTTTGAAAAAATAAGAGATCGTACGCCTATTTTATACCCGATTTTGTGAAAGCTCCTGAAAATGCACAAGAAGGTCCTCCAAAAGCCCTAGGGGGCTATAAAAAATTGGCCCCTGGTCCTCTTAGCGACCAGGGGCTGGTAGGTAGGGCTGAGTGGCGGAGCCCCTAGTCCTCAATAGGACCGCCGTAGGGGCTGGCGGAACTAGCGAGGGCTGGGAGCATACATCGGCGCCCGGTCACATTAATGACCGTCAGCTGAGTTTGGAGCGCTTGCGAGGCTGACTGTGACCACGGGCGGCGGGCAGAGGTGAAACCGGAGGCGGCGGGGAGTGAGCTGTAGGAGTTGAAAGCGCCGCCAGTGGAGGTGGCTGGTGGGTAGCCGTTCGGTGGCCACCTGGTGGTTGCTGGGCGGTAGCCTCAAAAATAACTGGGAGCGCAGAAAATAAATCAAAAAACCTTGATTTTTTTTTTTTTGCATTTTTCACCTCGATCTACGTGCTCTGGGGCCATATGGCCTTGGGGAAATTTTTTTTTCCTTTTCGGTCGACAGTGTCCAAAACTAACAAGCTTTGTATGAAAATATAGGTTTTCAGGTGCTGCGAATCCAACGGTGAGGTCCGTTTGGGCCCAAAATGCACCGAAAAAATGGAGTTACCCAGATCCACAAAAAAATCAACCTAAAAACTTCTAAAAGACCTATCAAACCCTCGAAGCTCCAAATTCTTCAGAAATTGAACAGGAAGCAGCAAGTCTGGAGCTCCGATACCATGTAGAAGTTGAGAAATCCAACTTCACAGACCCTAAAGATCACCTGCATGCAAATAACCTGTCACAAAAAGAAGAGATGGAGACAAACAAGCAAGGGTGCTCTAAAAGTTGAAAAATGTATTCATCCGAGAGAGAGATAAATTACAATGATGAATCCTTATAAAAGGATATTGTGCAACCCTAAAAGAAACTCTAATAGGTAGACATTTAATAATTAATATAATTATTAAATGTCACAAAATGCAAACTAAAGTGAAATCTTAAGAGAGGAATAAAGGTAATTTAATCAACATGATTAAATTAAAACCTTTACTCTAACATCTAGAAATTAGCAAGTTTAAAGATTTAAAGATTATTGTTGAAATTTAGATGGAAAAAAAAAAACTTTAAGCCCTGCCTATTCATTGATGTCAACAATGTACACATAAGTACCTTCTGCCACAAATTTCCTTGTTGTGGTTGGACCTATACCATTTGATCCACCTGTCACTAGTGCAACTTTTCCTTTGAATCTCTTCATCCTATACCATACCCACTCAAATCATCAGATACACCAACATAAACTATGTAAACCAAACCAAACTAAATCCATAAACATCACCATACAAGTAAAAAGAAAGAAAAAATCATAAAAGTGTTATGTGATACAAGCTTACACTGACTACAAAGCCATAATAAAACTCTATTTCTACTCAAACCATATGCTATTATAAATAATAATTATCCATTGCATGTAGTGTAAACACTAGGTTGGTTGATACCTATGCAAACACCATTAGAATTTTGAGTACATGCTTCCTCAAATCCAAGGAATTACGAACCAAAAACTATGCTTAGAAATGATCTATAATATTCCTCAAACACTCTAATGGTGATCCCACAAAGTCAGTTTACAATTTCTGGGAGGAACTGATTTTTGCTGAAATCACATATTTTTAGAATTTATAATGATTTAAGCCCTAAAAAATTCCATTTAAAGCATTCCAATTGAATATGTTTTGATCAAACTGCCTTAGATCAAACCCTCTTGGATAGAACCCTGCTAGTTTTAAACCATACCTATAACAGAGTCTCCTTTACACCTATAAAATGCTGATAAAAAACCACTTTTGATTTAACTTTTGGGGGATCAAATGAATTTTCTTAAATTTTATATTTTGTAAGTATGCATTCCTTATTATAATGTTCCCAAAAAGTATAAATTTAAATAAATTTAATTTTATTATTATATTTATTTTTTATTTCTTATGAATGTAGGTTTTTCACCAAAAATCAAGCTCATTGTTCTGCACATGTGGAAAAATAGAAGATTATCAAATTTTTTTTTGAAAAATATGAGTGCACCAGATATTGAAGTCTTTGATCCAACACACAAAAAAAATTCAATTTCGATACATACAAAAAATGTTACGCGTCATACAATCGTGCTATGTCGAATTATAATTGGTTTGACTTCGAAACTTGATTAAAGAAAAATATTCAATAAAAGCTATCTAACCAAGTGGAAGCACTAGATATCAAAGTTACAAATCTAAATTCAAAGAATTAGAATTTTATCCTTCATGGATAAAAAGTTATACGTTATACGGTGAGCGTCACTTTTTAAAAATGTTGTTTTCTGAAAAAAATAGTTTTTGAGGGAGATGGAAAAAGAAGTGCAATTTGATTCCAAAAAAATTGAAAAAAATATATTTAGAATCAATAGATAAAATGTCACGAAACTCTAGTTTGCATCATCTTCAAATTCCTCACGGTTTAGCCGTTATAGGTGCCCGAAAGTGAAGATTTAGTTAAAAAAAAATATTTTAGTGTCCAATTTAGCCAAAAATTGTAAACCACTATTGTGGCATCACCCCTTAGAAAATCCATCAAACTCCTTTGGAACAACTTTCACTTGAAGAATGTATACACCTAGTACATTTAGACAACTCTGCTATACACTGTTACTTGAAAAACCATCTTCTAAAGAACCAAACCTCAAACCATATTGAGTGGACAAAGATACCAACACTATCAACACTTCCTCAGAATAACAAGACATAAAACCATTCCACAGAGAAACACAAAGCAAATAAATTTCTCACAGAAACCTCTGCAATACATAGTTCACATACTGTTGAACACAAATTATTTTATATGACAATCCATCACACCATTTCTACAATATAACACATTTGAACTACTCTCACCAACATATCAAAATTGCATAGGAAGATTTTCATCCTAGAAGAAATGCAGAGAAAAACCATAACATAAATTTGTCACCAGAATACTACTGAAACATAATATTTTCCCTTTTTATCAAATTTTCTCAAAAGTACTTGGAAACCAAGCACTAGAGACACATACTCATCATCTTCAACACTTCCACAACTAATGACTACCCATACTCTTGCAACAATCTTATTCACCAATAGAAATCAATGACAACATAGGCTTGTTGGCATCAATGAAAACACAAACTACTTGTAGTTGCAATAGAAAAAGTGTTGTGGAGTGTGATTTGTCATTTGATTCTTAAAAGAGTTATATTCAGAGATTGTAGCCTCATTATGTGAGTGAGCATGGATTTGTAAACTTCATTAGGTTAAAGAGCTTGAATCTATTGTAATTGTTGATTCATTTGTGAGGCTACATTTGGACAATAGTTCCAAGCATATTTTCTCAATGTGGCTTTTCCCTTGTTGGTTTTTTCACATAAATCTAGTGTTATGGTTATGCACTCTTGCTTTGATTATGTTATTTTATTAAGAAAGATTTAGGTATTGATTGATAAGTTGAAATTAAATTTATTTTAGGCATATACTGATTCACCCCCCTCTTTGTATATGTGTGTGTTCTAACAAGATTTTGAAATTCTAAACACACAATGCCTCATAATAGATAGGATTGATGATAATGAGGTGTCTTTCATTGGATTAGACCTATATAAATGGTACATAAATATGGAGGTGAGTTCTTAACCACTTGCTACAATTCTCATCTTCAAGGTGAAACATACTAAGGAGGAAGAGATAATGAAGTTTAGGAACAATCTCAAAATTTAGAATTATCCCCTAAACCCCCCTATAGACTTGGGTCATAAGGGAATCCTTCACCCAAGGACTGCTTAGATACCCACTTCCAAATGGGATCAGAGTCAAATATAGTAGTGCAAGACAATATAAATTTTTAGAATTTTGTCAAATTTTAGTAATCAACAATCTCTTATCATCAAGCCCCTCCTTAGAAAGAGGAGGAATTATTCTTATGAAAGAGAATTGGCAAGGAGTCCAAGAAACATTCTAAAACAAATTAAAAAAAGTGGTAGTTCTATAAGCATTTTTTTATGAGATTTTCAAGCTTGAATACCAGGTCACCTTCTTCAGATAAAACCATTGAGAGATATAATTAATGATTGTTGCTACTACACCCAAAGATAGTGCCTCGTCAAGAAGATGCTAAATGTTACATTCAAGATGCATTCAAGTGACTTTACCCCCTCAACCCTTGCAAGGGGTGTTGCCCCTTTACCCCATAAACTCATTGGTTGTTGCCACCCCTAGGGCCCCTAATTTTCCATTAAAAAATGATTTTTTGAGAGGAAGGATCTACCAAGGTAACTAATATATTTTTTTCCAAAAAAATCACAAATATTTTATAATAATATCTATTGATGTAGAAAAAATTGCTAGTAAATTTTTTGAAGGAAAGATTTGCCAATACTTTTTTTTTTTTCAAAAAATACAAAAAAATTACTAGGATTTTATAGAAATATTTAAGGAGGGTTTCTTAAAATTATCACTAATGCATCTTTGTATTCTTTACTTGTCCCTAAGTTTCTCTTAAGGGAGGTGTTGGTTTGAACATGGGTATTTTCTTTTAATTTTCCTTTTGTAGTGTGAGTAAAGAATCTTATCTATCCATTTATTAGTTAGAAACTATTCACACATGTTTACATTCTAAGTTTAATTTTTAGAATTCTTTAATACACTTGTTATCTTATATTTAACTATCTCATGAAATAAGGATTAAGACCCTTGTAACAATATTGTCTTGTCTTATCCCTCAATGTTGTCTTTATAATTAAGGCCTCATAAGCATATTTTCAGATAAATATTTCATAGATCATAATTCACTTTATACCATAATCAAGCAATTATTTCTCTTGTTGCAATGGAGTTGTTCAACAACAAACTAGACATTATTGACACCTAAACATTATTTGATGACACATACACAACATATAATTTATAGTTCTATTATGACTTATTGTAACAACTAATAGTTATGTTGGAGTGTACATTCCAAAAAATATAAGTTCTTAAGAAGGATCCAACAGGTATGTGGAGGATCATGATGGGCCAAAAAGTGGTGATATGATGGGTTTTTGTAGGGTATGTGGCTGATGAATTTTTTTTTACCCAAAATTGATGAAACGTAAAAGGTTTTTAAAGGAGATTCTCAGCTTTCCACCAATATAAATTATGCTTTACTTTGAATTTAATAAAAAAATTATTATTTATTTTCTATTTGAATTACAACTAAAGTCCTAATTGATAGGCTGATTGAAAAACATCTATAGCTTTCAAACGGTATCACATTTTTTGAATCTGAAACATGTGTCACATTCTACGCTTCGCATATTATAGGATTAAAAAGAAAAGAAATGAATTTCATGAAGTTTTGACCAAGTTAAGCTGGTTAGACATATGAGTTTTTTATTTTTTAAAAGTTGTAATAAAAATTTCATAATTAATTATTTACTTGGAAAAAAATTACAAAAAAATATGCATCACATTGGGACATGAGTCATCTACTTATATCTAAACTCTAATAAAAAAATATTATCATTTTATTGTGGTTAGGGTGGTCAGATAGACACCTACTTCTAATTTTTTCCCTAAATTTAAGTACTACTGCATTGAAATTTCAAATTTTCACCAAATAGATTTTTTTTTCTAAATAAATCTAGTAGTTTAAAAACTACATTCAATTTACTACAAATTCTATTCTTACATATTTTTGAAATAATATAGATAACTTATTCAAATTTTTACATCAAGTTGCCTAACTCTGATTTTTCTAATTTTTTTTGCCACTTAAGGGCCTATTTTTTCCATGATGATCCTACACATACCCCAACTAAAAATATAACTCCAATGTTACAATTCAGGTGGATCTTTGAAGGACACAATATCTCACCCATGAATAGAATAACCCCCATCAACTATAAGGTTGTGGCCATTCATATAGGAAGCCTCATCAGATGCTAGAAACAAGAAAGTAGTGGACACATCATCAAGAATAATCTTCCTTCCATTGGTGGTGTTCCTCTCAATCTCATCCTCAAGGACCTCCTTAGGACATTTCCCATTAGATTTTTCATCAAGCCACTCTGCCATCATCTTTGTCAAAATCACATAGGATGAGACAACATTGGCACATATTGCTATCTTTCCCAACTTCACTGCATCACAACTCATCAAACCCAAAAAAAGCATTCTTGGAAGTCATGTAGCCATGATAGCATTTATCTATCTTAAGAAGTTCCAACACACTACAATTGAAAAGTATGGAACCAGAGTTGTGTGGAATCATGACCCTGGCAGCATGCTTCATGCCTAACATAGACCCTATCAAATTCACTACCATCACTCTTTCCCAAGTGTCTAGTGGAACCTTCATGATGGGATTACCATGAGTGTGCAACTTACTAGCATTGTTGACCATGATGTCTAGACATCCCTTCTCCTCCATTGCTCAATCTACAACCCCTTTCACATGGCTCTCTACTGCCACATCGCATTAATTCTATACCTAAGTCTAGCTATCTAAAGGATCCTTGTTATTGGAGATGAATCACTTAGTTGAATGTCTCTTATAATATCATTTTCAAAACTCTTTCCCTGAGGCTATTTCCTTTTCTCCCACAACTAGTTCGTCATAACCAAGATGACTTAAAATTTAAACAAAACATATTCTTGATAATATTATTTTTATTTGGAAAACAATGGAATGGGACAAATGTTCTCAACAACCATCAATCTTTCTTAATATTTCTTTAAACAAAGCTTATGATCTCACTAAATACTTTTTATCCTTGCCATGCTTAAATAATTAGGATTTCAACCTCATTTTCTATATTTAGTCAAAAATATTTTTTGTTGATGTTTCTACTTATGTTACCATTAGCAGTCAAAATATAATTCCTTTGGGACTTTTAAGTCCATTTCTCAAGGGTTTCCATTGGCTCTTTCTCTTTGTGTGCTTGTAGCTAAAGGCTTTAGATGTCTATTTCATAAAACTTAGTCAAAGGCATTTCTTTGCCTAATTCCACCACTTAGTCAATGCTTAATTTATAGGTGAATTATTTCTTATGTTGGATGAAGAATTGAATATCAAATATGTCTTGTGGTATCTATATGTTTTTGTAAAGCTTTAGGGTTTGAAATTTAGTGACCAAAAAATCAATACTAGACGAAATCCTAATTTCTTCTTAAACTTGGTTTGTTAAATTCATATAGATGAAAATAGATTTATCATCTTTCAAGTTTCTCAACACTCCCTTGTCCTTTGATTCCTCTACTTCCACCCTGTGGCAAGTTGCCATTTCTATAATTGAGAAAAAGTTCACCTAATGGATTACTAAGCCTCTTTCAATAACATGTTCAAATATTCTAGGTGTTCTCAAAAGTGTTGGTTGCCACACATGTTTACTACTCTTCTTGTTGGCTTCCTTCTCAAGCCTCCTACTTGAAAATTGAATATTTTCTCAAGGAATTTCTATGTGCCTCTTTGGAAAATAGTAAATAATTTCGCTATGTGGTTGAAGATTATATTTCCTTCCTCATGACTCTAGAGGCATTAGGTTGCTTTAAACTTGACACTAAGGTTTATCCTTATGTATGAAATGGAATTCTAGAGCCCTTGAAGTTGATAAAGCCTAAAAATATTGGTTTAGCATTGCATATCTTCTATTGCTCCCATCAACTACCTAGTGTGGAAGGCTCTTGGGATCCATACCCTTCTTACCATGAAAGAATATATTTAGGCCCGGTGCACTTCTTTTTAATTAAAAAAATCAAGAAATATTGGGAAGCCATCATATCATGGATTTGGTTGGATTGAAATAAATTTCACAAGGATTTATCTATTAATCAATGGTCTATTTGGTGGCCTACATTTATTTCCTATAAAGATCACTTTCTTGCAAAAAAATTATGGATTCATTCTTTAAATTTCTATAATAGTGGGATCAAGAATCTATCAAACCTCTTCTTCTCCAAGAATAATTATATTTTCCTTTCTTAGTTGGAAGAAAAAAAAATCTCTCAGGTTAGGATCTTGATACTTATCAAATAGTCATTGATTTACTTCATCGCAAAATGCTTCAAAAAACTTATGGTTACAACCTTCAAACCCTAATGGAAATGTTGTAAATAGTGACCAAAAGAACAATTTAAAACTTTTCACATCATTGTTGGGAATATGGTGTCTCAACCTTTGCAAGTCCTAGCATTCATTTACTTGATTATATATTTATTTATGCCCATGCAATTATTTTATGTTCATCTTATGATGTCACTTTGTGGGAGCTACCTCAGTGAGTTGGCATCCTGCATGGAAGATGACTAGGATGGCATGCATTCTAATTTGGAGGAGACATGCATCCCACTTTGTGAACCTAAATTGATGGTATGTGTCATAAGTTGTAAGTGTTAGAATATGATGGATAATATGATAGATTATGATAACACTATGATAGATTTTACTTTCTTGTGTTTCCTACTTGCATTTATAAACTATGACTTACATTCTAGTAACTCTATGAAGGATTGTATTCCTTTTCTAACTCTATTGTTTATTTTTTGTGTTGTAGTGGTTTTTGGCTAACATTACTTCATAGGTTCATGCTTCACTTTGAGTGGTTTTGGTGACCAAAATATTATAGGGGCTTTCAAGAGTAAAATATAGGTCATGGTTGTATTTGAAGTAGGCAAGAGATAATTATAGAAACTAAAAAAAAAACATAAATACCATTCATACTAGAACACGATGATTTACATGGGGAAAAACCTTTCGAGAGAAAAACCGCACATTCCAAGAGCCACCCAATATATTATTAATAAATAAAAAAGATTACAATATAATTTTGGACCAATATTTTTGCATGAGTATCACAAGTCAAAGATTTGGAGGCAACTCAACATCTATAAGAATCTCACATGCAACATCCATCTCAAGGACCTGATATATGGGAGATACAATACGTGAAACTATTAAACATTATTTGTAAAACCATATGGTAAAATCATCAAAAAAAGTGGCACTCAAATTCTCTCCAATCAAAGATTCACTATGATGTGTCAAGAAAAACACCAACACATGTAATTCCCCATTATAGCTCTTTTCTATGCCCAACACATTTTGACATTTTCTAATTTGGGAGACCCAACTTTCATATGCCATAACTTTTGTTGTGAGAGATTGATTGATGAGTTGTTTGAATTGTTGGAAATATCATTAAGTGCTCTATCGATTTATAAAATAATTCATTGGTTACAACCACTTCAAGCCCAAAAACAACATCTAAGTGTCTCAAACTAGACTTCAAAACTTTTAAAAATGGAAACTTTAATATATTCAAATCTAGACCTGATCTTAGGTCCAAACTTTACCATCATGATTATTTGACAATTCTCTACCCTTCAAGGAAATTTTTGACCCATCTATGCTCAAATGTAAACTTACTATAAATAGAAACCTTATGTAATTGTAAGGTTTAGACACCTTTTTCCTAATATATATCACAACTTTTCAGTTTTCCTGCTATAGAAGCACACATATGACATATCTATATAGTCATACACTCGAACTATAATACACATAGTTAGGATAAACATAAAATTGTAGGTTAGATGTACACATATAGCCATTTTTTAATATATGCACAAAATTATGGGTTAGATAGACATACACAATCATTTTAAAGATAAATACACACAAAACCATGATTTTTATTAGAAACAACCTATATCTATACAAACCACCTTAATTGGCAAAAACCATGGTTATCATGATAAAAACACCTTAATCCATTAAAATTGTGGGTTTGAATGGTCAAAGCATAAATACAAATAGTTAAACTCTAGGTTATATGATTGGTATTGTGGGAGTAAATGGTGACTCCCCAACACCCCTAGGAATAGTTGCTAGACCAAAACAACTTCCACAAGAGAGAAAATGGCAAGAAAGATTGTTTCACAATGCAAGATTGATTAATGGTTGAATATGCTTGAATAAGCTTTAATTGATTTGATGCAAATGTACATGGCATGCCTTTCTTATAAAGGAAAGGTAGTGAAATAGGATAAGACAAGATCATGACAAGTGTCTTAATCCTATGACATAAGACAACTAGCAAAATAATCACCTAGGAATCAAGAAATACTAGCTAGATAAGATAAGTTTTAGAAAAGCCAACTAAGACTTCTAGAAAGAATCTTATATCCTAAGTAAACTTAACATGTGAATATGTCCGCTAATCACCTAGTGGGTGTATTAGCTAGGTACAAGACATATATTCACACCAACACCACCCCTTAAGTGTAACTTAGGGAGAAAATTATTATGTGCACTATGCAAAGACTATGACTATGGATCTCGACTATGAGGCCATGTTAGGTACCCATTTACAATGCAAATGAAAATGAAATCAATCTCTCGCAACAAAGAAAAGGAGAAAACCCAATGGGACAAAACTCCTCTCCAAAAGAGAGAAAAACAAAACAAAACAAACATGATGTATGGAGGACTCAATGATACCCCCCAAAGACTACATCCATCATGTATATACAATCAATGACCCCTCATAAGAGGGTAATAGAGAGATAAGATATCCCTCCCATGATGAAGAAGCTCCAACGCCGATGAAGAATGCGTGAAAGCAAAAGATGACCCAATGTCTGCAAGCAACACATCTTCCCTTAGGAAGAAAAAAATATCCATAAGTTGATGAAGAAGCCACTCCATGTCCAATTGAAAGGAGGAAGAATGCATGCTCAACATGTATGCCTTTGAAAATTGTCGAGGAGTCTCCAAGCTTGAATAAGTCACAACATAATCATGGTCAAAATCAACCAAGAAACATGAAAAATCAAGAGGAGAATCATGAATGTCAACCTCCAAAGACAAAGTAGATGGTATAACAGTTGTGCTGAAACTATCATCAAAGAGGAGAGAAATCCCCTCAAGTGTGTCCTCCAAATTTGCAACATGAGACTCCATGAACAAGATAGAAATACCTATCAAATACTCATCCCACAAAGCAAGATTTGAAAAAATATGATCATCTTGTTGAATAGAAGCACTGCTAGCTAAAGAAGAAGGAGGTGGAGAAGGAGGAAGCTTAACACTGCTCTCTAGAATACCAAGGTGTAGATGACCAAACTTCTCCTCACTAACATGGTTCACACTCAATGGAGTGTGTGATCCAGTCAAAGGAATATTGTCTTCTTCTGAATAAAAATGTGAAAAGGAATAAACACAAGATGAATGATCAACCATTCTGATAGCAACAATATCCCTAGTCTCCAAGTCCCTTATGTACACCCTATTAGGAGTGAACTCAATTGTTTTACCTTGACCCCCACGAGTAATTTGATAAATATAAAGGATATTAGTGGACAAGGAAGGAATATAAAGTACATCATTGAATGTACCCTCCCCAATGTCAATAGAACCCTTCCCACTTACCTTCATATATGTATTATTACCGATCAAGATATGAGGCAAATTACAAGGCTCAAAAGAAGAGAACATATCCATAGAAGATTCCATATAATGAGATGCCCCTAAATCAAGAAGCCATCTATGAGATTCAAGACTTGCAGAGGCCAAGAGTACTTCTCCTTTCATTTTATGTAGCCCAAATGTAGATGTTGTATTATTTGACTAAGATGATGATGAGGGGTTGTCAATTGAGATGCTGAAGAAGAAGTAGAAGACACTGATGAGGGAAATTGAATGCTATTCTTTTGAAGGAGGTGTGTGAGTTCATAAATCTTCTTTTTTATAACATCTATGCTCATCATCTCCTAATCTTTTGCAATATGCACATTTGAACTTCTTAGATTTTTAGATGATTCCTCTTTAGAAGAGGGTGTAGACTTAGGAGTGTTATGTGAAGGAGAATCTTTACCTTGTTCATTAGACTTGGGTTCCTTTTTCTACTTCTTACCTTTGCCACTTGAAGCCTTTGTATCATTTGCAAGAAGAGCATGAGATGTAGAAGATTTCAATGTGCCCATGTGTACCAACTTTGCTTGTTCCCTTGTGAGTTGAGTTGCAAATTCATCAAGAGAAGGCATTTTTTGTGCATTTCCAAGGGCATCCATTGTAGCATATAATGTAGAAACAAACACTAAATAATCAGGACTAATCTTAGCAAGAATAGAAAGTATCAACTGCTCATCCTCTTTACTGACCCCATAATTAGATAACTATAATCTAAGAGAATTGAGCTTAGAGAAGAAGTCATGGATGTTGTCAGAATCTGAAGGATTTAGACCCATTAGTCCATTCTCCAACTTAAATTTCCTCATCTTATTTGGCTTACCAAAGAGACTCTCTAAAGTAGTCCAAACTTGATTAGGATGTGTGCAAGATGCAACATGATATCTAAGATCTAGAGAAATAGACAAAAGAAGAGTACCAAGAGCTTCATCCCTTCTATCAAGCCATTTTATTCTCTCTTTAGCTCTTGTGGGTTATGGATCTTGACTATATGTGATTCTTTGCAAATTCAATTTTAATAATAATAACTACATTTGAGTTCTCCACTCATGATAGTTATATGGAGTTAGGGATACAACTTTTGGAAAATCCATGATACAATCGGATATTACAAGAGAGGAACAACAAATTCCCTTCACAATACAAGCAATTAACCCCTTTGTCCCAAACAAATTGACACTTTTTTGCAAATTTACAACAATGCATCCCAAACTAACAAATCAACTTCAAACTAAAATTATGAAAATCTGGAAACAAATCTACAAAAAGTGTATAGATAGAACTGTAGTGCTCCTAAATACCTTCCCGATGCCGCAAATTTGGGGAAAATTGGAGTTTGGAGCAAAAAGATATGAGCTCGGAAGCCAAAAATGGAAATTTGTCTTCAACTTGGAAAAAATGGTACAAAACTACAAAATATCTACAAAATCCCTGAACCACTGAAAAATTCAGACTTCGAGCTTTCCAACGATATCTTGTTTATGAAAAAAGGCCTCTGTTTGCAAAAGTTTTGAAAAAATAAAAAAAGGTATGTAAAAGGGCACTTAGGGGGCAAACACAATCGCTTGAAGACTAACTCGGCGCAAGATTTAAGCACTGGGGGCCGAAAATGTGGTCATACATATGACCTTGCCGGTAGTCAAGGCAAGATAAAAAAATCCCACTATATAATATGGTCGGCCTTAAACCCTTACAGTCGGCTACCAATAAATAAAAGGATTTTTTATTAAAAAAAGTTTAATACAAACCAACCTTCATTGGAAAATATAAAACCTGCGAATGCATTGCTTTGATGTGACAGCCAACAAATAGGACAAGGCGGCAGTAAAGGACGGTGACGGGCTACGGACAAGGACAGATCCGACGCAGTGTACCCTTTGATTCCTATTGATCCGCTGACGACACAAGCTGATGATCATAAACAGCGGCCGGGAGGATATGACCGGTTGATAGAGTTGAGCAAGATAACTTAATTAAAACCAAATATAGGGGAGAGGGCCCAGTAGTCGTGCACCCTAATTTCGCGCTTCTAATTATCCTAAGTCGAAATTTCAAATCACTCTCAATTTTTTACAGCAGCTTACTTGGCAAGTTCTCTGCTTATAACTAAGGTTTCAAATAACGGAATGGGTGAGATGTTCTCAACAACCACCAATCTTTCTTAATATTTCTTTTAACAAAGCTTATGATCACACTAAATACTTTTTAACCTTGTCATGATTAAATAATTAGGATTTCGACCTATTTTTTATGTTTAGCCAGAAATATTTGTTATTTATGCTTCTACGTATATTATCATTAGTGGTCAACAATCTAATTCCTTTGGGCTTTTTAAGTCCATTTCTCAAGGGTTTCCTTTGGCTCTTTCTCTTTGTGTGGTTGCAAGTGAAGGCTTTAGATGTGTATTGTCTCATGCATTTTTATAAAACTTAGTCAAAGGCATTTCTTTGCCTAATTCCACCACTTAGTCAGTGTTTATTTTATAGATGAATCGTTTCTTAATTTGTTGGATGAAGAAGAAAATATAAAATATGTCTTGTAGTACCTAGATGTTTTTGTAAAGCTTTAGGGTTGAGCATTTAGTGACCAAAAACTCAATACTATTGGAAATCCTTTCTTCTTAAACATGGCTGGTTAGATTCCTATAGATGGAAATAGATTGATCATATTTCAAGTTTCTCAACACTCCATTTTCCTGTGAAGCCTCCTCTTCCACCTTGTGGCAAGTTGTCATTTCTATAATTGAGAAAAAGACCACATATTCGATTACTAAGCCTCTTTCAATAACATGAATATTATAGGTGTGCTTAAAGTCTTGGTTGCCACATATGTTTACTACTCTTCTTGTTGGCTTCCTTCTTGAGCCTCCTACTTGAAGATTGATAGTTTTCTCAAGTAATTTCTATGTGCCTCTTTGGATAATAACAAAGAATTTTGCTATGTAGTTCAAGATTACTATTTCATTCCTCATGACTCTAGAGGCATTGGGTTGCTTATAATTTGACACCAAGGTTTATCCTTATGTGGGAAATGGAATTCTAAATCCCTTGAAAGTGATGAAGCCTAAAAATCTTGGTTTAGCATTGTATTTCTTT
The DNA here is from genome assembly GCA_007258455.2 of Sequoia sempervirens. NCBI lineage: Eukaryota > Viridiplantae > Streptophyta > Pinopsida > Cupressales > Cupressaceae > Sequoia > Sequoia sempervirens. Next base: position 265,057 of record VDFB02343393.1, on the reverse strand, counting down.
TATTGTGCCCATCAACTACCTAGTGTGGAAGGTTCTTGGGATCCATACCCTTCTTATTATGAAAGAATATATTGTGGCCTAGGGCACTTATTTTTAATATAAAACACTAGGAAATATTTGGAAACCATCATATCATAGATTTTGTGAGATGGAAATAAATTTCACAAGGAGTTATCTATTAATCAATGGTCTATTTTGTAGCCTATATTTGTTTCCTATAAAGATCACTTTCTTGTAAAAATATTGTGGTTTCATTCTTTGAATTTCTATAATAGTGGGATCAAGAATCTATCAAACCTCTTCTTCTCCAAGAATACATAGATTTTCATTTCTTAGTTGGAAGAAAAAAATTAAGCTCTCCAATTAAGGTTTATCTTGAATCCTACATTCCAATTCATTGGGTAGTTTAAAAAATAAATGAAATATTAATTCCATACCTAAGTCTAGCTATCTAAAGGATCCTTGTTATTGGAGATGAATCACTTTGTTAAATGTCTCGTATAATATCATTGTCAAAACTATTGTTGTGAAGCTATTTCATCTTCTCCCACAACTGGTTCATCTTGAGCAAGATGACTTAATCAAAACCAAATAGATTCTTGATAATATTAAATTTCTATTTGGAGATAATGGAATGGGCTAGATGTTCTCAAAAACCATCAATATTTCTTAATATTTCTTTTAACAAAGCATATGGTCACACTGAATACCTTTTATCCTTGTCATGCTTAAATAATTAGGATTTCAACCTCATTTTCTATGTTTAGCCAAAAATATTTGTTGTTTATATGCTTCTACTTATATTACCATTACTGTTCAACAATCTAATTCCTTTGGGATTTTTAAGTCCATTTCTCAAGGGTGTCCTTTGGCTCTTTCTCTTTGTGTGCTTGCAGGTGAAGGATTTAGATGTGTATTAGCTCATGCATTTTCATAAAACTTAGTCAAAGTCATTTCTTAACCTAATTCCACAACTTAATCATTTTTTTATTTTACAAATGAGTCATTTCTTAATTTGTTGGATGAAGAAGAGAATATCAAATATTTATTGCAATACCTAGATGTTTTTGTAAAGCTTTAGGGTTGAACATTTAGTGACCAAAAACTCAATACTATAGGAAATCCTTTCTTCTTAAACTTGGTTGGTTTTAAAATTTCTATAGATGGAAATGGATTTATCATATTTCTTGAGTTCTCAACAATCCCTTTTCCTTTGAAGCCTCCCCTTCTACCTCGTGGCAAGTTGTCATTTCTATAATTGAGAAAAAGCTCACCTATTGGATTACTAAGCCTCTTCCAATAACATGAATATTCTAGGTGTGCTCAAAAGTCTTGGTTGCCACACATGTTTACTACTCTTCTTGTTGGGTTTCTTCTCAAGCCTCCTACTTGAATATTGAAAATTTTCTCAAGGAGTTCCCATGGGCCTCTTTAGATAATAACAAAGAATTTCGCTGTGTTTTAAGATTACTATTTCCTTCCTCATGACTCTAGAGGCATTGGGTTGCTTTAAATATTACACCAAGGTTTATCGTTATGTATGAAATGGAATTATAGAGCCCTTGAAGGTGATAAATTCTAAAAATATTGGTTTAGTATTGCAATTTTTCTATTGCACCCATCAATTACCTAGTTTGGAAGGTTCTTGGGATCCATACCCTTCTTACCATGAAAAAATATATTTAGGCCTAGGGCACTTCTTTTTTAATAAAAAAACATAAGGAAATATTTGGAATCCTTCATGTCATGGATTTGGTGGGATTGAAATAAATTTCACAAGGATTTATCTATTATTAAATGGTCTATTTCATGGCCTATAGTTATTTCCTATAAAGATCACTTTCTTGCAAAAAAATTGTTGGTTCATTCTTTGAATTTCTATAATAGTGGAAGCAAGAATATATAAAACCTCCTCTTCTCCAAGAATATAGATATTTTCCTTAGTTGGAAGAGAAAACAATCTCTCAAGTTAGGATCTTGATACTTATCAAATAGTCATCGATTTACTTCATCCCAAAATGCTTCAAAAAACTTATGGTCACAACCTTCAAACCCTAATGGAAATGTTGTAAATTGTGACCAAAAGTACAATTTTAAAATTATACACATCATTTTTGGGAATAGGGTGTCTCAAAATTTTAAAGTCCTCACATTCATTTACATGATTATTTATTTATTTATGCCTATGCAATTATTTTATGTTCATCTTATGACATCCCTTTGTGGGAGCTACCTAAATGAGTTGGCATCTTGCATGAAAGATGACTAGTATGACATGCATCCTAATTCAGATGAGATAGGCATCCTACTTTGTGAACCTAAATTGGTGGAATGTGTCATAATTTGTAAGAGTTAGGCTATGATGGCTACTATGATAGATTATGATGACACTATGATAGATTTTACTTTCTTGTATTTCCTAGCATTTCTAAACTATGACTTACATCCTAGTAATTTTGCTAAGGATTATATTCCTCGTCTATTTCCATTATTTGTTTTGTTTGTTGTAATGGTTTTAGGCTAACTTTATTTCATAGGCTCATGCTTCAATTTGAGTGGTTTTGGTGACCAACTTTTTTATAAGGGGCTTTCAAGAGTAAAATATAGGTCATGGTTGCATTTGAAGTAAGCAAGAGATAATTATAGAAACTTAAAAAATAAGCATAATAACCATTTATACTAGAAAAAAATGGTTTACATGGGGAAAACCCTTTCTAGAAAAAAACCTCACATTCCAAGAGCCGCCCAATATATTATTAAAAAATAAACAAGATCATGATATACTTTTAGACCAATATTTTTGCATGAATATAACCAATCAAAGATATGGAGGAAACTCAACATCTATAAGACTCTCACATTCAACATCCATCTCAAGCACTTGATATATAGGAGATACAGTAGATGAAGCTATTAAACATTATTTGTAAAACCATGTGGTAAATCATTAAAAAAGTGGCACTCAAATTCTCTCCAATCAAAGATTCATTATGATGTGTCAAAACACAAAACACACACCAACACATGTAACCTACTTGTAACTCTTTTCCATGCCCACCACATTTTTCACATTTTCCAATTTGGGAGACCCAACTTCTAGATGCCATAAATTTTGATTTGAGAGATTGATTGATGAATTGTTTGAATTGTTGGAATTATCATGAAGTTCTCTATCAATTTATAACATGCTTCACTGGTCAACCACTTTCAAGCCCAAAAACAACCTCCAAGTGTCTCAAATTAGACTTTAAAACTTTTAAAAATGGGAACTTTAATATATTCAAATATCTAAGAGATGATCTTGGGTCAAAACTTTACCATTGTGTTTATTTGGCCATTATGTAGATTTTAGGGAAATTTTTGACCCATCTATTCTCAAATTTAAACTTACTATAAATAGAAACCTTTTGTAATTGTAAGGTTGAGACACCTTTTTCCTAATATATCATAGCCTTTTAGTTTTCTTGCTATACAAACACACGTATGACATATCTATATAGTCATACACTGACACTATAATATGCATAGTTAGGATAAACATAAAATTGTAGGCTAGATGCACATATATAGTCATTTTTAAATATATACACAAAATTATGGGTTAGATAGATATACACAATAATCTTAAAGATATATACACATAAAAAAATTATTTTTTATTAAAAACACCCTATATCTATAAAACCACCTTAATTGGTCAAAACCATGGCTTTCATGATAGAACCACCTTAATCCATAAAAACTATGGTTTTGAATGGTCAAATCACAAGTACAAATTTTTAAACTATAGGTCATGATGCCTAAATCACTCTTAGCCATGTAAGAAATTATGGGATATACACAAATCTTGGGGGTTTATTATTGTACTATACAATATAGACATAGATCTTGAGGGGTTATTATTATATATCATTTTTTAAGGAGCTTAGCCCCTAGTCATATTAATGATCAAAAGCTCCACAAACCTCTTAATTACCTTACTCTTGGAATGGGCCAGATGTTATCAACAACCATCAATCTTTCTCAATATTTCTTTTAACAAATCTTATGATCACACTGAATACTTTTTATACTTGTCATGCTCAAATAATTAGGATCTTCAGCTCATTTTCTATGTTTAGTTAAAAATATTTGTTGTTGATGCTTCTACTTATATTACTTTTAGTGGTCAAAATCTAATTCCTTTGGAATTTTTAAGTCCATTTCTCAAGGGTGTGCTTTGGTTCTTTCTCTTTTTGTGCTTCCAAGTGAAGGATTTAGATGTCTATTAGCTCATGCATTTTAATAAAACTTAGTCAAAGACATTTCTTTTCCCGATTCCACCACTTAGTCAATGTTTATTTTACACATGAATCATTCCTTAATTTATTATCTATGAATAAGAGAATATCAAATATGTCTTGTAGTACCTAGATGTTTTTGTGAAGCTTTAGTATTGAACATTTAGTGACAAAAAACTCAATACTATAGGAAATCCTTTCTTCTTAAACTTGGTTGGTTAAATTCCTACAGATGGAAATGGATTTATCATATTTCAAGGTTCTCAACACTCTCTTTTCCTTTCAAGCCTCCCCTTCCACCTTGTGGCAAGTTACCTTTTCTATGATTAAGAAAAAGTTCACCTATTGGATTACTAAGCCTCTTTCAATAACATGAATATTCTAGGTGTGCCCAAAAGTCTTGGTTTCCACACATGGTTATCACTCTTCTTGTTGGCTTCCTTCTCAAGCATCCTACTTGAATATTGAAAATTTTCTCATGGAATTCCTATGGGCCTCTTTGGATAATAACAAATAATTTTGTTGTTTGGTTTAAGATTACTATTTCCTTTCTCATGACTCTAGAGGAATTGGGTTGCTTTAAATTTTACACTAAGGTTTGGGTCATGTGCAGGATCATGATGGGCCAAAAAAGTGGCGATATGATAGGTATGGGTATGTGGCTAACGACTTCCTTTTACCCAAAATTGATGAAATGTAAAAGGTTTTTAAAGGAGATTCTCAACTTTCCACCAATATAAATTATGCTTTACTTTGAATTTGATAAATAATTATTATTCATTTTTTATTTGAATTACAACTAAAGTCCTGATTGATAGGCTACTTGAAAAATATCTATAGCTTTCAAATGGTATCACATTTTTTGAATCCAAAACATGCATCACATTCTATGCTTTGCATAATATAAGATTAAAAAAAAAATTGAATTTCATGAAGTTTTGACCAAGTTAAAGTGGTCAGACATACGAGTTTTTATATTTTTAAAAAGTTGTAATAAAAAAATCATAATTAATTATTTACTTGGAAAAAAATTGCAAAAAATATGAATCACATTGGGAGATGAGTCCTCTACTTATATCTAAAATCTTATAAAATTAGGTTGGTTAGAAAAACACCTACTTATTTTTTCCCTGAAATTTAAGTACTATTGCATTGAAATTTCAATTTTTCACCAATTATATATATATATATATATATATATATAAACCTAATAGTTTAGAAACCACATTCAATTTTCTATAGATTATATTCTTACATATTTTTCAAATAATATAGATAACTTATTCAAATTTTTACATCAAGTTGCCTAACTCTGATTTTTCTAAATTTTTTGCCACTTAAGGGCCTATTTTTTCCATGATGATCTTGCACATACCTATTTATCCTTATGTATGAAATGAAATTCTAGAGACCTTGAAGGTGATAAATCATAAATATCTTGGTTTAGCATTGCGTTTCTTCTATTGTTCCCATCAACTACCTAGTGTGGAAGGCTCTTGGGATCCATACCCTTCTTATCATGAAATAATGTATTTGGGTGTAGGGAACTTATTTTTAATAAAGAAAATTAGGAAATATTTGGAAGCCATCATATCATGGATTTGCTAGGATGGAAATAAATTTCACAAGGATTTATCTACTAATTGAATGGTATATTTTGTGGCCTACAATTATTTCCTATAAAGATCAATTTCTTGTAAAAAATCATGGATTCATTCTTTGAATTTCTATAATAGTGGGATAAAACATCTATCAAACCTCTTCTTCTCTAAGAATACATAGATTTTCCTTTCTTAGTTGAAAGAAAAAATTAATATCTCTAGTTAGGATCTTGATACTTATCAAAAAGTAATTGATTTATTTCCTCCCAAAATGCTTCAAAAAATTATGGTTAAAACCTTCAAACCAAAATGAAAATGTTGTAAAGGGTGACCAAAAGCACAATTTTAAAATTATACACATGATTGTTAGAAATAGGGTTTCTTAACCTTTGCAAGTCCTAGTATTGATTTAATTGATTATTTATGCCTATCCAATTATTTATGTTCATCTTATGATGCCACTTTGTGGGAGCTACCTTAGTGAGTTGCATAATATATGGAAGATGACTAGGATGACATGCATCCTAATTTGGAGGAGATAGGCATTCCACTTTGTGAACCCTATTGTGAACCAAAATTGGTGGCATGTGTCATAAGTTGTAAGAGTTAGCCTATAACGACTACTGTGATATATTATGATAGCACTATGATAGCTTTTACTTTATTGTGTTTCCTACTTGTATTTCTAAACTATGGCTTACATTCTAGTAACTCTGCTAAGGACTGCATTCCTTGTCTAACTCCATTGTTTGTTTTGTGTGTTGTAATGGTTTTGGCTAACTTTATTTGATTGGTTCATGCTTTAATTTGAGCAGTTTTTGTGACCAAGTTTTTTATAGGGGCTTTCAAGGGTAAAATATAGGTTATGGTTGCATTTGAAGTAGGCAAGAGATCAATTTCAACATATAACATCACATATTTTCTTACAATATCACTTTATTTTTGTAGGGAATTTAATTTTTTATGGTATAGCATTCCATATGATCATATGGAATCTGTATATTGGTCTTTCCATATAGATTGTAATACATTTTGTTAAATATACTATTTAGTTTTTACATATTTTTCTAGCATATATACACTTTATATTGTAGGGAAGCTAAGGTGGCAAAAAAAATTCCTACACTAATCCTGAGAGGAGGGTTTTACAAAAAACTTAAGATATTTACAACAATTATAGAAACCGAACAAAAATAAACATAAATACCATTCATACTAGAACACAATGATTTACATGGGGAAAACCCTTTTGAGAGAAAAACCCCATATTCCAAGAGCCACCATATATATTATTAAGGAAAAAATAAGATTACAATATACTTGTAGACCAATATTTTTTCATGATTATCACCAATCAAAGATCTAGAGGCAACTCAGCATCTAGAAGACTCTCACATTTAACATTCATCTCAAGCACCTAATAGAAATGAGATACAATACATGAAACTATTAAACATTATTTATAAAACATGTGCTAAAATCACCCAATGATGTGTCAAAAAACACACCAACACATGCAACTCCCTCTTATAGCTATTTTATATGTCCAACACATTTTCACATTGTTCAATTTGGGATTACTCAACTTCCAGATGCCATAAATTTTGATCTAAGGGATTTATTGATGAATTGTTTGAATTGTTGGAAATATCATGAAGTGCTTTGTCAATTTATAACCTGATTTAGTAACTAGTTACAACCACTTTTAGGCCCAAAAACAACCTCTAAGTGCCTCAAAATAGACGTTAAAACTTAAAAAATGGGATCTTTAATATTTTCAAAGCTAGTGATGATCTTGGGTCAAAACTTTACCTACATGTTTATTTGGCTATTTTGTAGCTTTGAGGTAAATATTTGACCCATGTTTGCTCAAATGTAAATTACTATAAATAGAAACCTTTTGTAAGTGTAAGGTTGAGGTACCCTTTTCCTCATATATATCATCCTTTCAATTTTCTTTCTATAGAAACACACATATGACATATCTATATGTGTCGTAGAAAAATGGCCCTTGTCATTTTCATCGCCTTTTAGGTCTCATTTCATGATGTTTGGTCTATTTTTCTCTTATTCTATGTTATAATGTGGCTTGAACATGCATATTTAGGTACTAAAATTCAAATAATGACATCTTGTGATGGTGTTTTGAAGTGTTGTAAAACATTTCTACACTTTTCTTAGCTCTATTCATTACAATTCACCAAAAAAACACATTTTCATCACTAAACAAGTCCTATTTTGAAGTGTTGTAAAATATTGCAACCCGATTTCACACTTTTCTAGGCATAACTTCACTATTTACACCTTTCTTATGCTTTATTTGACCCCTTTATGCCCTTATAAAGCTTAGTTAAGTGTATCTTTGAATGTAAACCTGACAAATAACATTGTGCCATAAAAAAATGGACCCACTGCTTCACATGAGATTACATGGACTTAATGAGGCCCTAATCTAGTGTTGTGAGGCAGTTTATGAGTCCACACTAGGTCTTGGACCCTTGCAAATCAAAAAGCATGCTTTTAACAATGTCTTGTAAAGGTGTTGTAAAGTGTTATAAGTTGCTTTCATGCTTTTCTAGACTTAGTTAACTTATTTCTCCCTAATTCAACATTATAAAATGTATTTAATTACATTATTACATCAATTTAGAAGATTCTTAATGTGAACTTAATGAAAAACTAGTGTTGTAATGTGTTTTACACATTCACATGGGTTCTTGTGCATTTCTAGGCTATGTGGACCTAATCTTAGTGTTGTAAAGTGAATTTAATTACAATTTCACATTGATTTATGTGTCCCAATCCTTATTCAACATTTAAATCATCACTAACATGTCCTAATTAACCCATATTGTGCATTTCAAGGCTTTAATTGATCAAACACCCAACAAGATAGCATTTTAAATTGTATTTCCTATCTCCATAGCTTCATAGGTGTTGGAATGGCCTTGTGGAACCCATTCTCCATGCTTGGTGAATGAGTCCCATCTATGTGGGACCCATTTTCCATTCCTAGTGAATGAGTCCTATCTAGCCCCCATTTTGACCCTTGAGCAGAAAAAAGCAAAATTTAAAGTTTATTTTCACTTCATGTCGGCCTATGATGTAGTATAATTGGGTATTAAGGCAAAATTGACTATAAATAAGTCTTTTTATCCCCATTTTATATATAACCACTTAATCCACATTCATTCTTCACTATTCATCCATCAATCTTTCAATTCAAGTTGAGCAAGTTGAGGTTTATCCATTAGAGGTCAAGTTAGCATTCTAAAGCATTCAAGGGTTGATTTTACATATATTTCTGTAGACATCCAAGATCAATCATCATTAAAAGGTAATTCATTCCATTATTACATGCTTCATTCCTTTATTTCATCAATTTGGTTTAATTACCTAAATGGGGTTTAACCAAGGCAAACCCCCATGCATTAACAATGAACAATTTCTCTTTTTGTGTTGTTTGTATGTAGATTTAGGTCCTTTGGAAGCTTGAAGGATCATTGAAGATTAAATTAAAAATTTATCCAAGTCATACTCCTATCATCCAAGTCAAATCATCAACATAAAGTTACTTTAAAGCCTAATTCTGGCAGTTTTAGAAGCAGAGACTTGTAGGAGACAAAATTATAGATTTAACTCCACAAAATATTCCTTTGACTTTCCAAATTTATATAGGCAGAATGATTCACCACCCATGGTGAATGAGTCCCACCTATAGGCTTGAAAATAGGTATTGTTAGATTTCAACTCCCGACAATCAGAAAAAGGTTTCTAAAAGATTTTAGCAGAAGTAGGATTGATTCGCCATGCTTGGAGGATGAGTCCTAGTGGCCATTTAAAAAAGTTTTGAGACATTCCATAACCTCCCAGTGACTTCATTCTACCTCCAAGTGCACTCTATTCAATCTTATTAAATTCTATTTTCATTTATTTAAGTTTCTAGTTCATTATTGCAATACACAATGTGTTTTCGAACAAGTCAGAATTCTTAGATTTTACATGCATGTTTGATCAATTTCATAATTTATCAACACTTAGATCACTCCATCTACATCATACCACATCAAAAACATCCTAATTTGAATTTACATGAGGATTTTAGGAGCCATAATCTCTCTCTTTCTAGGTGGAAAACCCTAGGAAGAGAGCTAGCATTTCGGGTTCCTAAAATCTATGTCACATTTTGGTGAACCTGAATTTTAGAATACTTTCTGATCTGATTTTAGATTTATTGATCATTTATCTATTCTTACAGTTGTTTTTCATTTAGATTTGCATTAGTTTGTATGCTAGATTTTTAAACTTGCATTCCTAAAATGTGCATTTAGGTTGCATTGGTTGCATCTAAATTCATTTAGATTTATTGAAATTCTACATTTTTCATTTAGGTAAATTTATTGGCTCTCAGAATTTTTAACAATTAGTATGAAATTGTTAGGAATTAGTCCAAAATTAGTCCCTTTTGACCCCTCAAACAACACTTTCTAGAGTTTAGAACCTTGTTTTTAGGCTTCTGTTTGGTGCCTTAACCTGCATATATCAGTTAGTCTCATTTATATAGCATGCATTTAATGAAATTTAGCATCAATTAGCTCATTTTCATGCATAGTTTCACTTTCAAGTTTGTATTCTCATCTTGTTATATCTCATAATCAATCAATTGTCACCTTTGAAATCTAAAATATTGTTCTTCATTTGCATATTTTCTTTCAAATTGTTACATTTTAAAGTTTTAGATTAATCATTGCATCATGTTTTCATTACAAAATGCTATAGTTGTTATCTTGCATGTTCTCCTTTTAGATATCATTACATGTTGCAAGCAAATTTTGTTCACAACATATGAATTTGAGGTCCTTCCCCCTTCTTTTTGTTCATCATAGATCCCTCTCCTAGTTCCCCTTTGGTGGATGAGGTTGGATTAGTGAAAGAAACCTTGGATACTCATAACACTTATATTTTTTCTTCTCCTATTATATCTCACACTTGTGAAGCAGATATTTTAGTGCTAGAAGAACCACTTGATGAGAGTTGTGACAACCTGAGAGGTTTCTCTCCTCTTACCTCTCCTATTAGACATGAAATTACTAGAGAAAAGGACTCCCCATTAAGAAATCATGATGTTCCAACAACACACAACGACGATGAGACCATAGATTCATCTTCCAACAATTCCCTTATTTGTGACAATACTTTCATGATTGATCATAACAAACACATTTGTGAGGAGAATATGTTGATATTAAGAAACCAAATGATTGAGAGTTCTAAAATTATTTATCTCCTTCCTAATATTTCTAACAATTGGAAGGCTCTATTTGAACAATACGATCCAATAATTAACACCCATCTTAGTTGTCCTCCCCTCCATGACTACCCTAATTGTGATGAAGCTTCGACATGTGATGCCTCTCTTGATTGTCACATTTCTCAAAGCTCTCCTACTAGGGTAGATACATCGAACCAAGACAATGAGATTATGGATAAAAACCAACTTTTTTCTTCCCCTAATATCTCTCCCATTAGTGAGGATGATATTATGGTATTACATGATCCAATCCATGAAAATCATGAGAATATTATGTGGAAAAATATCATAGAACAACACAATCCAACAATTAATAACTCCTTTAGTTCTGATGAAGTTGTGTTGGATGAACCAAACCTTAATTGTCATGAACATGAGGTTTGTTGTTCTCCTACTAACTCTCTTTCTAGGGAGGATATTATGATTTAGGACAAAGATAATATCCCATTCAAAGACAATGAAGAATCTCATTTGATAAAGGATGTTAAGAATATTCAACCTAAACTTATCCTTTACCCATCTTCACATCTGCTTCATCCTTCCAATAAACCTAAACTTATGCTTTACCCACCTTCGCATTTGCTTCATCTTTCCAATAAACCTAAACTTACTCTCTATCCACTATCACATCCTCTTCATCCCTCTAATGTATTGCAACAATATAGTGATGATATTATTGCTCGTACATATAAAAAAAAAATAACACACAACTACCACAACCAATTCCACCATCATTACCTTTTCCTAATCTGCCTAGTGCTCCTCGTTACCTCCTACCCACAAAGTAGTATATCTTGTTGAACAATTAAAGAATACTCTTGCAAAAATTTCCCTTTGGGATTTACTTCAAACATCACCAAGTTACAACACCACTCTTCAAAATGCTTTGCAACAAATAAGAATCCCTTCTAGAACCACTCTAAATGATGTGGCAGCTCTTGTTCCAAAACAGAGTCTCAATATTACTTTTCACCAACATAAGCTCCCTCCTTTGTAATTACAAAAAAAAGTAAGGCTTTCATGATCATTGCTCAATACAAAATGACAGGCATAAAAATGACTCTTATAGCTAATGGTTTTTCTCTTAATGTGTGTGGTGTGAATCTCCTTGATCACTTAGAAGTCGATAGATCACAAATCATACCTTATTCTATCTCTATTCAAGGATTTGATAATACAACAAAGAAACTGCTCGGTGTAATCACTTTTCCTTTTATAGTTGGGGTGGTTACTTTGCAAACTCATATTCATGTTATGCCTTATGATCTTTCATACAACCTTCTTTTGGGTAGACCATGGATTCATGAGATGAATGTAGAGCCTTCAACCCTCCATCGTAAAATGAAGTATGTCTATAATAATAAAATTTATCAACTTGAAGTTGATCCCGAGCTTGAAAGTTGTTTTCATCTTGAAAACGAAGCTACAAGTCCTCTCACAAAATTGATTCCAACATGAAACATAGATCCTCTTGAAATTAAACACAATGATACAAAATGGCATTCTAAATTCTTTGGTGATTATTGGGGATCCTTAGAATTCATGAGATGAATGTAGAGCCTTCAACCCTCCATTGTAAAATGAAGTATGTCTATAATAATAAAATTTATCAACTTGAAGTTGATCCCAAGCTTGAAAGTTGTTTTCATCTTGAAAACGAAGCTACAAGTCCTCTCACAAAATTGATTCCAACATGAAACATAGATCCTCTTGAAATTAAACACAATGATACAAAATTGCATTCTAAATTCTTTGGTGATTATTGGGGATCCTTAGAATTCACACCATCATTTACGAGAAACTACATATTCTCACAAAAGATAGACAAACAAGAAGAACAACCACCCATCATGGCAATGTAAACCTCAGATAACTTTTCAAAAGCATCCACCTCAACCACTTTAGATAGCAACACACACTCCATAACAATTCCTGATGAACACAACAATGAACAACCACCCAATTCCAAAACAATCCAAAAGCTTTATGGAAAAGGGTATCATTTCATGAAACAACTTGGGTATAATGGAAAAGGCTATGGTGCTCAAGAGCAAGGTATCCAAAAACCTATAGATATTAACACACAATAAACAACTCATGGTCTTGGTTATTCTCCTTCCTTCAACATCAATACTATCACAAAAGACTCTTCCAAGATTTCCCCTTATTCATATCAATAACCTTAGTTGCTACTCCTTGCCATGTAATGGTTGTAGGATATTTCCATTCCCACTATTGAATGTCTTGCATCCATTGTAAGGGGTAGGATACCATCATCCACTTTAGGCTCAACTTTGTCCTACACTCAGTGGGGGGCAAGAGGGTTTGATAGCCTTGTCCTCATGTGTCACTTGTTGTTGTCTCTTTTGACTTGTGGTTAACTTTTCATGAACATATAAGAGCAATCTTGAGATATGGATGACATGTCTTAAGATTGATTTGCATGTGACATACTCTCTTCCTTTCTCTTCCCTTGACATGATGCAACCTAACTTTGAAATATATGACTTGGCATAGAGCTTTCTAGGTTGGCTCTCCTATCTTGTTTTCTTTTTTCCTTTTCTTTTCTTCTCTACTTTCAAGTAATTGCTCATAGAACAATGTGTAGCAATTCCTTTAAAGTGGGGGGAATACATTACCATTATTTCATTTGCATTCTTAGTGAAGCCTTGTCATTTACATGATGATTTTGTCACTTTGTCGATGACATTGGGTCTGATGTCCATGAGTGAGATCTATCTTAGTATAGTGCATTCCTCTTGGTGGTTTGATGTGACGTATTGGATCCCCTAAGTTGTGAATATACTATTCTTTGATTGGTCCTCTCTTGGATACATTAGACACAATGTTCCCTAAGTGACTAAAGTTGCATATACTGAACAAGACTCCTTTGAACAATCTTTCACATTATTGCATCCTCATTCGGCCACCTTGCATAATACAACTTGCATGCTTGTGGAGCCATCTTACCTATTTGGACACCTTGCATAACACAAATTTCATGCCTATGATTCCATCCTATTTTGCTTATTTTATGAAACTTACACCAACATTTGCATTTTCTTTAGCTTTGTGGTGCCTTGTTAAAGTTATTGAATGGGTATAGGTTTAGCATGGTTGAGTGGGAAGCCCAACTAGTGGTATGACTTTTCCCCATAGCCACCTTTCTGTTTGTTTGTGAGTACATTCCAACTAGCGTATGTTACTCTTTTCCTTTTTTTTTTATGTTTTGGCCATTCTCACCCCACAAACGACCCGAAGTTCCATGGCCCTAGAGTGAGTATATCTTTTCCATCTCATTCCTTTTGATTCCTTTCCTTTGTATGATCTTGTATCTTGGGGGCTTGGCATACATGTGAATCTCTCTTGAATGGCTACTTTAATGTGAGGATGCAAGTTTCTCTCACTAAAGTTGGGGCTAAATGTGCCACCAAAAATTGGACCCACTACTTCACATGAGATTAAATGGACTTAATGCGGCCTTAATCTAGTGTTGTGAGGAATTTTATGAGTCCACACTAGGTCTTGGTCCCTTGCAAATAAAATAGCACACTTTTAACGACTTAATTAACTTATTTCTCCCTAATTCAACATTATAAAATGTATTTAATTACATTCTTACAATCTAGAAGACTCTTAATGTGAACTTAATGACAAACTAGTGTTGTAATGTGTTTTATACATTCACATGGGTTCTTGTGCATTTCTAGGCTATGTGGACCTAATCTTAGTGTTGTAAAGTGCATTTAATTACACTTTCACATTGATTTATGTGTCCCAAGTGCTATTCAACATTTACATCATCACTAACATGTCCTAATTAACCCATATTGTGCATCTTGAGGCCTTAATTGATCAAATACCTTACAAGATAGCATTTTAAACCTTATTTCCTATCTCCTTAGCTTCATAGGTGTCATAATGGCCCATGTGGGACCCATTCGCCATGCTTGACAAATGAATCCCATCCAGGTGGGACCCATTCACCATGCCTAGTGAATGAGTCCTATCTAGCCCCCATTTTGACTCTTGAGCGGGAAAAAGTGAAATTTAAATTTTATTTTCACTTCATGTTGTCCTGTGATGTAGTATAATGGGGTATTAAGGAAAATTTGACTATAAATAAGTGTTTTTATCCTCATTTTACATCTAACCACTTAATCCACATTCACTCTTCATTATCCATCCATCAATCTTTCACTTCAAGCTGAGCAAGTTGAGGTTTATGCATTAGAAGTCTTCAAGTTAGCATTTTAAAGCATTCAAGGGATGATTTTACATGTATTGTTGTAGAAATACACGATCAATCATCATTATAAGGTAATTCATTCCATTATTACATGCTTCATTCCTTTATTTCATCAATTTGGTTTAATTACCTAAACAAGGTTTGACTAAGGAAAACCCCCATGCATTAACAATCAACAATTTCTCTTTTTATGTTGTTAGTATGCAGATTTAGGTCCTTTGGAAGCTTTAATAATCATTGAATATTGCATTCAAAATTCATCCACATCATCCTGCTATCATCCAAGTAAAATAATCAACAAAAAAGTTACTTTTAGGCCTAATTCTAGCAGTTTCAGAAGCAGAGACCTGTAGGAGACAAAATTATAGATCTAACTCCACAAAATCTTCCTTTGACTTTCCATATTTCTATAGGTGGAGTAATTCACCAGCCATGGTGAATGAGTCTCACCTATAGGCCTAAAAATAGGTTTTGTCAAATTTCAACTCTCAACAGTCAAAAACAGGTTTCTGAAAGATTTTAGCAGAAGTAGGATTGATTCGCCATGCTTGGTGAATGAGTCCTAGTGGCCATTTAAAATTTTTTTAGAGACATTCCAAAACCTCTCAGTGACTTCATTCTACCTCTAGGTGTGCTTTGTTCAATCTCATTAAATTATGTTTTCATTTATTTAAGTTTCTACTTCATTATTGCAATACACAATGTGTTTTCAAACAAGTCATAATTCTTAGATTTTACATGCATGTTTGATCAATTTCATAATTTAGAAGCACTTATATCACTCCATCTACATCATACCGCATCACAAACATCCTATTTTGAATTTACATAAGCATTTTAGGAGCCATAATCTCTCTTTCTAGGTGGAAAACATTAGGAAGAGAGCTAGCATTTCGGGTTCCTAAAATCTATGTCACAAAGATTAAATGTGACCTAATTCCTGATACCCATGTTCAGGTCCTAGGTGTGACCCATTCACTATGGGTGGAAAATGAGTCCCCCTTTGCTCAAAATTCAAAATTTTTCAAATTTCCTTTTAGTTTTTTATTCAAAATTAATGGGCGTTGGCCTATGATGAGGTATCAACGGGTTACTAAGGCACAAGAATATATAAATAAGGTTTTTTACATCCATTTCAAAGCCCATTCATTCAATCATTCATCAATTTCACTTATTTACTCATTCAAGCACTTTGCATTGAACCTAATCAAGCATTCATCAAGCATTCATCAAGCATTTTGAAGCATCCATTGACACAACTTCAAATTTTCTTCAACAAAGGTTTTGTAAGTTGATAGAATTTGAATGTTATTTGTTTATCATTCTCTTTCATTTCATTATTTCATTAAGGGTTTTATTACCAAAGTGGGGTTTGACCAAGGCAAACCCCTATTTGCTAACCCTCAACCATTTTTCCCCTCTTGCATGTGTGTTTGCAAAATTTTGTATGTTGTTTTAACAAGAATTTAGGTTTTGAAGAGTGGTCAACAATTCAACAAGGTGTTTCAAGCCAAATCAACCACATTTCAAGCTCGGAGAAGGTATTCTTTTTGTTTCTTGCAAAATTGACTTTGACAACCCGACAAGCAGACATCCTTAGATTTGGTGTTGCAAAGTTGTCTCCTAATTTCTCACAATTTTGGGAGAGGAATGATTTACCACCAGTGGCAAATGATTCCCACCTTAAGGATAGATATCTAAGTTTTTTCAGATTCCAGATCCTGACACTCAAAAACTTGTTCCTGACAATTTTCATTGGAAGCAAGACTAATTCGTTACCCTAGGTGAATGATTCTCATTGGTGATTCTAGATAGCATCCAAAACATTCCAAAATATTTATCAAACCTCCAAGTGCACATTGAAATTCAACTCATTGTTTTATGTTTTACACTTATTTATTCATAGCTCTTTGTTTGCATATCACATTGTCTTTTCCAACATAGCATAACTATTAAGTTTTCTATACATAATTGGTCATTTAGATCAGTTAATTGCATTTAGTTCATTTCATTTAGTCTAAATAACATCCTATATTGCATAATTTGAATGATCCTATCTAGCATTTTTGGCCTACCTCTCTACTTTTATGTGAAAAACCCTAGAAGAGCTAGAGAGCCTTGTGGTGCCAAAAATCTACAGTTCATTTTGGTGAACTTGCATTTTGAACACTTTACATTTCTGATTTCATTTACATCTTGCATCTTTAACTTCATTTTCATCAACATTCAATTAGGGTATTGATTTTTTTTTGCATCCAAGGGTTTCATAACTTGCATTAGTGAAAATGTAATGCCTCTCCGTGATTGTGGTCTTGCGTGTTGACTTTGTCTGGAGAAATGTGTCTGTTGGGTGTCTTTGTTTGTTTATTTCGTTGAGGAGGAAAGCATGAAAAATAAATAAATAAATAAAGGTTTTAGAATAAGTTTATAGAAGCATTTACATAATTGAATAATAGATCTTAATAAATTGAAATTTTAAATAAATAGATTTGTGTAAACAAGTCAAAATAAAAAAATAAATCTATAATAAGAATATGATTAATATATGTTATCATGATTGAATATTCTTGGCAACTTCCCTAGTAATAGTCACTGGTCAATTAACAAGCTACATTCATCTTGTTATGAGTTATATAATAAGAAGTAAAAATTAAGCAATGCGTTTTTTTACCAGGCACGTCATTACAACCTTCTCTATTCCACTCTTAATAGCTTTATGGAGAATTGAAATGGTTGCATATATGTAGCAATTAATGCATTTGAGCACTACAGTGGTAACGTCTTGTGGAGGTTGCTATGACATTGAATACCTCGCAGATTGTGGAGGAGAATACTCTGTAATTTGGAAACGTTGGCCTTGCATGGGGGGAATTACTTAATGTGCATGGAATACTTAGTCAAAGGATTATTTTCAAACAAGAAATTATGATGGCCAGGATATTTTATCTAACACCTCAAACCTTTGTGCCAGAATGGGCTACCCAACCTATGATTAGTCTCCACAGTGTTCAACTATATTGAAACGGTTTTCCTTCCTTCTGACCTCTGATAGAAATTGCACTTAGCTTCTTATAGAGAAGATGAATGATTTTGGAATGTTATTAAATGGCCGAGAAAATGAGTAGCTCAAGGCACCAAGTCCATCTTGTATCGAAGCCTAGCAAATAACACGAACCCCCTTGCATGTCGGAAGTAAGTTGTGGATTTTTTTTATAATGCATGCGGAATTCAAGGTGAGAGAGGGGTGCCGGGGGAGAGAATGAAATAGGGTTTAGAATGGGTGAAAATGCTGGTGGTAGGGATATGATAATGGGGAAGGCTTCAGCATAAGGTTGTGGATAACTGGTTCCAAGCTTCCATGTGTGCATAGGCAGGAAGAGCTCTGACAGAGGATTTGGCTGTCACTGGATCCCATTGACGCCTATGCTATAGTCAACTTCATCACCAATGCGGGGTTGGAGGATTCAAATCTGAGATTATCAAGTAATCCTAGTTGCTCATTAATCCTTTTTCCCTTTTAGACAATTAAAAAAAATTGACATCGTCATAGTGTAGAAGCCGCTTGGAGTGATTGACTTCTTAAACCTATTAATGAATTGAATCAATGTTTTAAATCCATCCCTTGTTGGTATCATCTACCGGTTTCTTTGTGTATGATTCTATTTACATGGATTCTCAATCTAATGCGTAGTATATATATCCCCTTCAATTTTGTATATTGTGTGACTTCATGTGTTGATAGTGGCATACTCCTTGCTCTAAAAGTCTCAGACCTGCGGTATGACCATTTTCTGCAATAACATAGTGACTATACATGCATTCTTTTGAACTCAAAGACAGTTGTGATGATTAGTTTCTAAATCTAACCAAGCTTAGTTCACCATGATTTGTTCATAGTATTCTAAGTGAGTCAATGAAGAATGACTTGTTTATAAGTAACTTAATGTCATCCGAGCTCGTAAAGATTCATGGTTCACATGCTCGCCTGGGCATGCTCAATTATACATACCAAATTGAGATAAAGACCAGGTTTTGATCTAACCATGGTTGTTTGAGTATGGATATCTACCATCCTAGTATTCTTTGATTTCACCTTTATGTTGAACATTTTTGGTATGCATGTCTAACAAGAATTAAGTTAAGCCTGCTCTGTAAAATCTAGCCAAGTTTCCCAAGCCTTTGTCCCTACATGTTAGCTCTGATAATGGATATCCGTTAACTTGAAGCCGACCCTGTATTGAATTTGAATTATCATTTCTTTGTGCTGACTTTCTTCTTTTAGCTGATTTGACTTAAATAATTTTGAACTCTGAGTGGTGTCTTAGGTGGCATGATATCCCTAATCTTTCTGTTCACTACCTTGTGTAGTAAATTAATTAACCTCCCTGATACCATTCCCAACCTTTCAAAGCTGAAGATTTTAGGAGTTAGAGAGTGGATTAGTTTAATTAGCCTTCCTGAATTCGTTGACAACCTATCACATCTGTGGTACTAGAAATAGAATGTTGTAAAGGTTTAAATAAACTCTCTGATATCAGTGTCAACCAGATTCAGTTGCAGCTCTTGAACAAAATAGGAGGTTTAAATGTTTAAATAACCTGCTAGATTCTACTGGCAATCTATCGCAGTTGTAGCACTTGAAAATAATGATAAAATGCATGTAGATGGCGACATTTCCAAATTCCAATATTTATATTCTAATATATTTGGCAACTGATCATAGTTACAACATTTAGAGTTGAGGTATTGTACAAAATTAAATAGCCTCCCTAAAACTTTTGGTAACTTAGCATAGCTGCAACTTTTAGACTGTAAAGGTGTAATAAATTAAATAATCCCTCTGATTTCATTGTCAACCTATCTTAGCTGCAACGCTTGAACATAATAGGAAGTTTAAAGGTTTAAATGATCTCTCTGTTTTCATTATCAACCTGTCTCTATTGCGGCACTTGTACATATCAGGAAGTTTATAGGTTTGAATAATCTCTCTGATGTCATTGTCAACCATTCTCAGCCACAACACTTGAACTTAATAGGGAGCTCTTTTATGTTAAAATTCAGTCTCAGGCCTTCTCATGGAAATTGCTTACCCCTTCTTGCATTTTAGATGCTCTTCTAGAAAATTCTACGAATAGTTAAAAGTTAGGATCAAAAACTTCAAAGAAGTATTAAGCTTTTACTTTGGCATGTCAGTAATAAGCCGAATCTTCTGTATGAGAATTCAATTTCATTAAACTTCAACTTCTCTCCAATGTTGAATAGACTTTGCCCTATGTATTATTTAGGTTTAATGGAGTCACCTTCTAATTCTCTATACCTGGAAGATCTATTAAATATTCTTTTCGATTTCATAACCTTGTGCACTGATTTGTCAACCGATGATGCTTATGTAGAGGAGTTATTGTTATGTAGCATTTTGTAAGCTCTTGATCTCTCCCATAATAGCTACTATGGTATGTTGCTTGATGAGGAGTATTGGATATCGAGTTATATGTTACAAATATGTTCTTATAAATATGTAATGTGATGTTTATATATATATATATGTAAGTTTGAGGAGGAGATAGGTTTCTAAAGATAAAGGTGAACCATGAAGTATACTGTAACTTCCTTAATGATTGTATAGTTGGATTGATAGTAAATTAAGTAAAAGAGATTTAGGAATATGAGTGTATATTTGTATCTTCTTTTTAAAAGATAGTGTTTATGTGTTAGAATATATGTTCTAGCTTTAGATTTGCGTCAAGTATTAATGACTTATTTGGTGATTCTACTTGGCATTCTTAATAGCTAATGGATATGCATCACTTCATGGATTACTATTGTTGTAACAACCAGAATTAATTGATTGTTTGGTTGTTCTGAACTATACATTTGAATGAGTGGATAAGTAACATGATGTTGAGAAAATAAGGTCTTACGTGGATGTATTATTTGATGATTCTTATTGATCTTATCATTTTTCTTATTGGCATTGAGTTTTCTTCTTTTGAGTTGATTTCAGTGTTGAGTTTAGAGTTGGTTGTTTTTACGATTGTTGACACTGATGTTTAGTTCTGAGATGGTTATGGTTGGTTTTGATTTTGAGATCATGTCCTGTAGCCACATTGATTTGGGAACCATTGTGTTGTAATATGTTTGTCTTCCAGAGGTTAGAGGGGATATGATTTTTATTTTATATTTTTGTAAGGGTTGGTATGGGGGCCGACGACCTAGGAGGATTGCCTTGGGTAACCCATATCAATCCCGGTGTATTCATTGAGTTTAATGTTGTTTCACCTAAAAGCAAGTGCTTTTATGATTTTGTCTAGTACTTTGATGGTGGTTGATCTTGCACTTGGATTATTTTTATGTGCCTTGAGCCTTGCATTTGAATGTGGGTTTTGTTACCTTGAAGTTCTAGCACGAGATGGTGCATGCCTCTCTTGGTGCAGCTATTTTATTGGATTATGTTTCTTGAGAAAGTTGGCTTTCCATTTGAGTTTTTGAGATATGTTGTTAGTAGGGGAGTGGTTCTTCATGGGGGCTGGCACACAAAGTGGTGTCTAGGTAACTCATATGGAATTAGTTTAATAAGTGAAAACTAAATTACTGTATTAGGGAAATGGGTAGTATAAAATGTTTAACTTGATAATTATGCCTCACTCATGGACTCAAGGGCTAGTTCAAACTTGGGAATGAGTTGAGAAGGCCTGGAATGGCAAGATCATTATCTTGTCTTTATGAAAGATAATCGATTCCGCATTGGATTGCATGTGGGGCCTGGTTTCATAAGAGGTCACCAGGGTAACCCAAGTTGGGGGCCAGGGCCTAGGAAGATTCACCAGGGTAACCCATGCAACATTGCGATGACACTCTTCCTTTAGCAACCAAGTATGCTTTGTTTCCCTATATGTTATTCTTGGGCCTATGGAAGCACATGTTGGCATTTGTATGTTGATGCTTTATTGGTTATTTCTTATGTTGGGCACATCTTGTGTTGGTTATATCTTGTGCTGGAGATTGCCTTATGTTATTGTGGTTCTTGATGTGAAGTCTTGTATCCTTGTTCTGTATGATGGTTATCGTTGGGATCCTTCTTGTCATCTCTTAGCACGGGGGGTGGTCCTTTGGGTCCACGTGGTTGGGTGGAACGTGCTATGCAGCCCATTGGGTCCCCAGTCATCGATCGAGAAGTGCAAAATTGTACCTTGTAGTGACTCTTGAGTTGTACCCAAGTTGGATCTAGTATTGTAGCTTTGTACTCCTTCATTTCAAATGTATCATTCCATTTTATTGTATCTTCCCCATTTATGTTGGGAAGCGGCATTGAAATATTGTAATCCTTGATTAATGTATCGTCCATGTTCATGTTATCTTATGGTTACTGGTGTATACTTACCTTTCATGTGATGTGATAATATTGTTGTGAAAAGTAATGCAGTCATGTAAACCCAAGGGATTTGTTATATGTAGTTCATGTTTAGTTTCATTTCATGTGATATATGATTATTATGATGTATGTTAGCACTTTTAAAAAAAAATGTTGCCATAAATGTTAGATGTATTAGTATCCTTTGGGGTTGCTTGGCGGGGAATTACAGAAAACCTCATTTAGATTTCATTTTTGCATTGCATATCATTGAAAAAATTGAAAATATGCATCTACACCCTTAATTGACATCTAAAAACCATTAGAATCACTTTTTTTTTTTTGAAAATCACAAAAAATATCATACTAGGACTCATTCATCACCTTGTGTGAATCAGTCCACCTGCACATTCTACACAACATTTTCAAACATTTTCTAGGTATTTCCTACATTATAGATTTCTATAGTTGCTTTCTGTTTTAATTTCTAGAATTTTTTTTTTTTTTTTTTCCAGTTATTTCTTGCATCTTAGTTTAGTTGTATCATCGCATTTTCTTTCAATAAGTTTTGGAATTCCTTAAAATCCCTGGTAGACATGTCTAATTGTGCCTTTAGTTATGACCCTAGCTAATTACCTTGAACTTCCACATGCTCCTTCAACTCCTCATGATTCTCCTCCTCATGATGTAGATATCATTGGAGAAGATGATGATAGCATGAAAAAGTTCTACAATGAATGTATTGATAACCTAGAATCCAATGCAACCTTTTATCCATCCATGAAGTCACAAGATCTTCCTACTATTACACCTCCTTATCACTTTGCATACTTCAATCCTGAAATCAACAAAGGACCTAAAGTTCCTCCATCAAGTGGACCTAGTTCCTCTCAACCAACACATCCTCACCCATTTTATGATCACAAAGTCACAAACACTCCCATAAACCTTGAAGAAACATATGGAAAATTCTTTACTATCCTAAATAAACAAGGCTATGACAAAACATGAACATGACAATCACCAACTTCTTGAACAAAAATCAATAGAAGAAAACACAATAGGACTAGGATATCAAGATTCTCCTCATCTTGATAAACCTCCTTTTAAATATTGGAAATTTTGAGATGATGGTATAGTGATCTTTGATTCTCCTCTTGACTTAAACATTCTCCTTCCACACGAACAACCATTACTTGATTCTAATGAAAACGATCGATGCTAGGATTCCCATGGGTCCTCTCCTCCTTCTATTCACAAAAAAGGAAAGTCTAGCAAATGAAAATGACCATATAAATTAAAGAAACTCAAGTTTCCTACACATCCTCCACCTAAATGTGAAATTTGACTTCAATTGCTTTTAAACAAAGGCCTTATACTTTTACCTCCTATGAATAGGTTGTTCATTCATCCTAAAGATTCTAACATACCATTTTGCAAATATTGTCATAATCTTGGACATTGAACCAGAGAATGTCAAACATCGAAAGACATACTGGTTAAGTACTATGTCACTGATACCAATTGCTTTCCTACTATCCCATAAAAACTAAATCCCTTTCTCATTCCATAGTTGTATAATTTACTATTCTCACTATTGCATGATCCTTTCCCATCACCCACCTCAGCTCATTCTTTCCTTTACACTTTGTGCAGAGGTAAAAATTTGTTAGCCTTACCCTTGTAATACAATTTTCTTTGTCTCTTAACTACATTATTCCTTTTCTGCTCCACTATTAAGATTGTGAAACCAATAACTTAGTTAACAGTTGACTTACATTTGCATTACTATCTCCTTATCATTTTTCTTTTATGTGTGTATCAGGTTCCCCTGTATTGTGATTTTGATGTTTTCCCTTTTGTTGTATACTTCTTCTATTTGTACCTCTATTCTTCTATATGATGTTTATTCAATTTTTGTCTTTGTTTTGTGCTTTCCTTTTGGGGATGATACAAAGCATTGAAATGCCCTATGTATCTTTCATGTTGACCCAAAAGGACCTTTTCCTTTTTTTCTTTTTCTTATGTTTTTACTTTTGGGGATGATGGAAGGCATTGAGACCAAAATGCCTCCTTCATGTTGACCCAAAATATTTTTCTTTTTCATTTTCCTTTTCACTTTCTTTTCACTTGTATTTTACTTTTGGGGACAATGCAAGGCATTGAGACTGAAATGTCTCCTTCATGTTGAAGGAAAAAGATTTTCCCTTTTTTTTTCGCTTGTGTTTTCCTTTTGGGGAAAATGAAAAGCATTGAGATTGCAATGTCTCTTCCATCTTGACCCAATATAGACTTTCTTTTTCTTTTGTTTTCACTCTCTTTATGGAATTCTTCTAGTTTTGTGTGCTTTGGGGAATGAAGATAGTTCCGAGATCCTTACAAAACATTGCAGCAACGAACATACTGACCCCAAATCCATAGATCCCTTATGTGATTGGCGTTCTCTTTTTTGGGGGGAAACTCATTTTTCTTTTGTTTTTATTTAGATGATGTAGCCTAACTTCAAAACATATGACTTGGCATAAGGCTTTCCAAGTTGGCTCTCATGTCTTGTTTTCTTTTTACAACTTCTTACCTTTGCTACTTTAAAGTAATTTCTCACAAAATGAGTGTAGTAATTCCTTTAAAGTGGGGAGCCATACATTATCATTATTTCATTTGCATTCTTGGTTCCTAGTGTAGCCTTGTCATTCATATAATGCGTTCATCACTTTGTGGATGACATTGGGTGTGATGTACTTAATAAGTGTGATCTATCTTAGCATATTACATTCATCTTGGTGGCCTGGTGAGATGCACTGCATCCCCTAAGTTGTGAATATTTTATTCTTTGACTGCTCCTCTCTTGGAGACATTAGACATAATGTTCCCTAAGTGAAAAACCTTGCATGAACTTAACAAGACTCCTTTGAGCATCCTTTTACATTTTACATTTTCTATTTCTATCACCTTGCATAATGCAACTTGCATGCTTGTGGTACCTCTCTCTTTGTTCATGAGTTCTAAGCATATGAAGCTTTGCTTGTCGCATGAAGCACGAATCGATATTTTCCTTTTTGGCACCTAATCAATCATTCATCAAGCATTTTGAAGCATCCATTAACACAACTTCAAATTTTCTTCAACAAGGGTTTGGTAAGTTGATAGACTTTTCATGTTATTTTTTTATCATTCTCTTTCATTTCATTATTTCATTAAGGGTTTGATTACAAAAGTGGGGTTTGACTAAGGTAAACCCCTATTTGCTAACCCTCAACCATTTTTCCCCTCTTGCATGTGTGTTTTTAGACTTTTGTATGTAGATTTAACAAGCATTTAGGTGTTGAAGAGTGGTCAACAAGTCAACAAGGTGTTTCAAGTCAAATCAACCACATTTCAAGCTTGGAGAAGGTATTATATCTATTTCCTACAAAATTGACTCTAGCAATGCAACAAGCAAACATACTCAGATTTGGTGTTGTAGAGATGTCTCCTAATTTCTCAAAATTTTGGGAGAGGACTGATTTTCCACCAGTGGTGAATGAGTCCAACCTTAAGGTTGGAAATCTAATTTTTTTCAAATTCTGGATCTCAACACTTAGAAACCTGTTCCCAATAGTTTTCATCAAAAGTAGGACTAATTCTCCACCCTAGGCAAATGAGTCCCACTAATAATTTTCTATAATTCTAGAGAGCATCCAAAAAATTATAGAATCTTCATCAAACCTCCAGTTGCACACTAATTCAACTCATTTATTTATGTTCTGCAATTATTTATTCTGATGCAGGAGCATCCAGTGGTGTAAGGGCAATCTTGCATCACCCAAAAATAGTTAAATTTCAAGTTTCTCATTTTTTAGATGTTTTTACATTTTTGGATACTCATTCATGGGTGGAAAGATATTGCAGTTTTAGTTTCCCAGATTTGCACCTAAAAATATTTTGAGTTAGATTTGAGGTACTTAGAGTTCTCGAATCAGTGCTGAAACTTTCCAAAGTTGGCGTCACAAATTTTGAGTGTGTTGTTGACTTTGAGACCTTTCCAACGGTTCAAAAGGTTCACGAATCGGAGTCCCAGATCAAAAGTTATGACCCCGGGAAGTTGGCGCACTTTCCAGAAGATACAATTGCAAATGTTCTTTTGAAATTTGAACTTCAAGTTGTAATTTTTCAGTGCCAAACCCAAAAACCCAAATTTGAATATTTTTTTGGCTCCAAACTAAAGAGGATCTCTATTTAAGGGCGGGTTTCTAATTTTTGGGTAACTTTTTGGGGACAAGCTCGCATATTGCGAAAGGGTTATTTTGTAGCTTTCTGTAACTTGCATGTGTTGTAGAACTAGGGGATTTGAGATCCTCTACATGTAAGAAGCTCCATTTTTTGAATAATAAAATTATTCTCTTATTTGTGGGTTATTTTCTGTGTCTCAGGCTGTGCCTTCATCAAGTGGTATCAGAGCTGGTTTTCTTGAGTGTGTGGATAGATCACTGTTTGTGAGGCAGTTCACACCAGGACCGTGGTTGTGGGTCAAAGTCAAGAAAGATGCCTCCAAGAGTGATTCCTGGTAGGCATGGTGGTGCCAGAGGTGGTCGAGATAGCAAAAATATAGGTGGAAGAGATGCACTGGTAGCCCTCTAGAGACAGATTGACGTGTTACAAGAGCAATTTAGAAGAGGGTTAAACCTAAGGGAGGAAAGTGAGGATGAAGGAAAGGAAGGTTCAAATGTAGAAGAGGAAGAAGAAGTAATTGATCAAGAACAAATGAGGCTAATAAGGGCCATTTTGAAGATCAGGAAAAGACCCAGAGTAGAAGTCCCCAGTTCTTTTAGAAGTCTGAACCTAGAAGAGTTGATTGACTGGATCAACGAGCTAGAAGAATACTTTGAGTATGAGGAAATAGAGGACCTAGATTGGTTAAGTTTACGAAAATGAAGCTGAAGGGCCATGCCATTATTTGGTGGAAAGAGGTCTAGTCAGAAAGAAATCGAAGAGGAAAAGGAAATATCAATAGATGGGATTGCATGGTAGAGAAACTGAAGAACCAATTCATACCAGTGGACTATGAGTTAGATCTGTTGAAGAAATTGCAAGGGTTGAAGAAAGGAAGTAGATCTGTGAAAGAATATACAAAAGAATTTCATAAGATAATCATCAGAATGGGCCAGATAGAGGACAATAAGGAGAAGGTAGCCTGATACCTTAATGGGTTACGACTGAGAATTCAGGAGGAGTTAAGCCTAGTCAGAATGACCACCATTGAGGATGTGTATTAGTTTTCTCTAAAGGTGGAAGAGAAACTAAACAAAAGATTTGATGGCAAGCAAAAAGGATGAGGAAATCAAAGTGGAAGGGGCAGTGGAAGACCTTCAAGAAGCTAAAATGATGATGAAAAGAAAAGTGAAGATATGGATACCAGCCGAAGCCAAAGGAATGACAACTTCTACCGCCCTTGTGATAAAAATAGTGGTGATCAAAGAGGTACAAGACGAGGGAGATATGGACAAGGATCTGGAAGAGGTGGTTTCAAAGGAACATGTTTCCAGTGTGGGGAAGAAGGGCATCGAGCCTATGAATGTCCACAATACAAAAAAAGGGTAGACAAAAGACCAGAAGGTTGTGGAAGGGTTGAGCATGCAGATGAGGAGGCCCAATCTGAACATTTAGATGATGTTGAAAGGGGAGAAGCCCTAGTGATTAGGAGGGCCCTGGTGATTGAAGGAATGGAACCAGAACAAAGGAAGAATCTATTTTCCACAAGGTGCAAGTGCGAAGGAAAATGTTGTGATGTCATTATTGACAGTGGGAGCACCGATAATCTGGTGTTAGAAGAGATGGTCACAAAGTTGAAGCTGAAGAGGGAAAGGCATCCGCATCCGTATCGAATTTCCTGGTTGCAGAAAGACCACAAAGTTTTGGTCAATGAGCAGTGCCTAGTAAAGTTCAAGATTGGGAGCTACCATGATGAGGTACTCTGTGTTATCATCCCCATGGATGCATGTCACATGTTGTTGGGGAGGCCATGGTAGTTCGATAGGTGAGCTATACATGATGGCCATGCAAACACTTATTCCTTGACAAAGGATGGGGTTCGTCACAAGTTGAAACCCCTAAAGGAGACCGAAGAAAAGGTATGCAGTAGTGCTAGAATTTGTTATGTACATGGAAGAAAATTTTTAGAAGGTATGAAGCATGAGCGTGTGTGTTATGCATTGATTCCTAGAGTGATTAAGGAGGATAGTGAGAAGGTTCCAGAAGAAGTTTCTGGGATGTTGGATGAGTTTTAGGATATTATTTGTGATAATGTACGAGGGTTTACCACCAATAAGGAAGATCAGTCATCAAATTGACTTGATTCACGGAGCTAGTTGCAAATAAGGCGCTCATAGAGGCCAACCCCAAAATGAAATTGAATAGACAAGTTCAAGAGTTGTTGAGAAAAGGGTTTGATATGGGAGGAGTTTGAGTCCATGTGTTACCTACGATGCTAGCACCAAGAAGGATGAGAGTGGAGGATGTCTGCAGTTCGAGGCCATAAACAACAATCAGAATGCAGTTTCCCACCAAGGATGGATGACTGATAGGCTGTTATTGTTTTAGTGGAGCTCGATGCTTCACAAAGATTGATGAAGAGTGGGTATCACTAGATCCAGTTCGAGAGAGGGAGACAAGATAGAGAATTACCTTCAAGACCAAAGAGGAAAACATGTATAGTGGTGAATGCCTTGGGCCTAACTTGTCGCGGTGAGCACATGCGGCTCATGAGCGAGGAGGTACTAAAACTGCAGGAGGTTTTGTTGTTATTGTGTATTTAGATGATATTTTTTATTTTCAGTAAAATGTTTGGACATCGATGCATATTTGAAGAAGCCTTTAAGAGTTAAGAAAGCTAAACCCAGAAGTGGTTTGTGAGGAGTTAGCTGTACTTGGGGGTTTATTGTCGAGAAGGTCTCTCGAGATATGGACCGAGGAAGAAGGTAGGCTTTATTCTAGAATGGCCTACTGAAGCACTACCCGAGGTGCAAGAGATCTTTTCCATGGTTTTGGCTAGTTTTATAAGTTCATTAGAAACTTTAGTAGTATTTTGGCCCCTAAGCTAAGGCTCTTGAGGATAGAAAAATTCAAGTGGAATAGTGGTAAAAGTTTTAGTATTGAACCCGAGAGGTGGCGAGAGCAACCTGTTCTAGCTCTCCCAAATTTCAACAAGGTGTTTAAGGTGGATTGTGATGCTAGTGGTTGTGCCATTGGAGCAGTGTTGAGCCAAGACGGTAAGCCCATTGCCTATTTAAGTGAAAAGTTAAATGATACCAAGAGAAAGTATTCTATATATGATACGTTTTATGCAATAGTTCAAGCATTAAAATCGAGGAACATTATTTGTTGATGCGCAAAGGAATTGTTCTATATCGCGATCCATCCCGGGCCTTACGATTACACCTAAATAATGATAGGAAAAATTAAATTAGAAATTTATATGAAATGGGTAGAGTTTTTGATGAGTTATACCTTTGTTTCGACATAGGGGTGGGAAGTGAAATAGGGATTTGAGATGATACTTATAGGAGGCATACATTGATGACAAAGATCTGTTAAAGTGGTTGGAGTTCAATGAACTCAAGACCTTGTATCCATAAGATCTAATTTCTGCGAGAGGCTTGGAAATCTTGCAAGGAACCTGTTACAATCGACAGAACAAGGTGACTAGATTTCATAATCTAGGATGGCATGTTATTTAAGGGAAGCCAATTGTGTATCTTGAGGAGTTCCATGAGGGAGAACCTGATAAAGGAGAAGCATAGTGGAGGAATGGCAGGACATTTTGGTTGAGACAAGACCATTTCCATGATTAGTGAGTTATTATTGTGTGGCCTCCAATTGTCTGAAAGATGTGAAGAAGTTTGTACAAAGCTGCAAGATATGTCAGATAGTTAAAGGAGTGGGTCAGAATATAGGCTTATATCAGCCCTTGCCTGTACCAGAGAGGCCATGGGAGGATATAAGTATGGACTTTGTTCTTTGTTTGCCAAGGACACAATGAGGGAATGATTCAGTCTTTGTGGTGGTTGATAGGTTTTTGAAGATGGCACATTTCATTCCATGTCAGAGACCCATGATGCAATTCACATTGCTGACTTGTTCTTCAAAGAGGTGGTGAGGCTATATGGTCTGCAAAAGAGTATTATTTTAGATCATGACACAAATTTGTGGGGTACTTTTGGAGGAGGACCCAACAGCCTGGAAAGAAGCTGAGAATGAAGTTAGAAGTTGATTCACACACACCATCCATGAATAGATGGTGACGAGGGGTTATTCATGTGAATGCAGGTGTGCAGAGATGCTTGGTAGGGGAATACAAACCCAAAGGGATGGGACTTGATCTTACCCTAAGCAGAATTTTCTTACAACAATTCTGTCAACAGAAGCACTGGTAGATCACCATTCCAGATTGTGTATGGAGGTAGCCCCAGAATAGCTCCAGAATTGAAGAAGATGGACCAAGAGAAGAAAATAAGTGATGAAGCCGAAGATTTTACAGAACACATCAAGGATATACACGAGAAGGTAAGAGAACATATTAACAAGATGAATATGCAGTATAAGGCTAAGGCAGATCAGAAGAGGAGGTATAAAGAGTTTCAGATTGGTGATGATGTGATGGTCCACTTGAGGAAAGAAAGGTTTCCAGTGGGCACATATAACAAATTGAAGATGAAGAAGTTCGGTCCATGTAAAATTTTGAAGAGGCATGATTTAGGGAATGCATATGAGGTAGAGTTTCCGGATGGATTCAACATTTCCCCTATGTTCAACATTTCAAATTTGACAGAGTATCATGAAGGTGGCACAGAGGAAGTACCAACGATGGAACAGTGTGGGATTCCAACACCTACTTTAGAAAAGAAGGAGATTGAATAAATCCTTGATAGTTGTGTGGGAAGGAGTACCAGGTATAGGCAGTATGAAGAATATCTAGTGAAATGGAAAGGAAGGCCTGTTGAAGATTAATCCTGGTTGCCTAAGGCAGAGGTCAACCATTTGGGTTTTCCCTCCAAAATCTAAGACGTGAGGGGGTCACTTCTCAAATTACCCTCGGTGTCTGATGCAGAAGCATCCAGTGGTGTAAGGGAAATCTTGCATCACCCAAAAATATTTAAATTTAAAGTTTCTCAGTTTTTAGATGTTTTTACATTTTTGGATACTCTTTTTGTCATAATGAAATTACAAATTTATGGTTTTTATTTTCTATTCCTGGGTGGAAAGATATTGCAGTTTTAGTTTCCTAGATTTGCACCTAAATATCTTTTGAGTTAGATTTGAGGCACTTAGAATTCCCGGATCGGCCCTGAAACTTGCCGAAATTGGTGTAGCAAATTTTAAGCGCATTGTTGACTTCGAGACCTTTCCAATAGTTCAAACAGTTCACGAATCGGGGTCCCGGATCAAAAGTGATGACCCCGAGAAGTTGGCACACTTTCTAGAAGATACAATTGCAAATGTTCTTTTGAAATTTGAACTTTAAGTTGTAATTTTTTGGCGCCAAACCCAAAAACCCAAATTTGAATATTGTTTTGGCTCCAAACTAAAGAGGAGCTTTCTAATTTTTGGGTAACTTTTTGGGGACAAGCTCGCATATTGCGAAAGGGTTATTCTGTAGCTTTTTGTAACTTGCATGTGTTGTAGAACTGGGGGATTTGAGATCCTCTGCATGTAAGAAGCTCTATTTTCTTAATAATAAAATTATTCTCTTGATTGTGGGTTATTTTCTGTGTCCCAGGCTGTGCCTTCATCATATTCATAGCTCTTTGTTTGCATATCACATTGTTGTTTCCAACATAGCATAAATCTTAAGTTTTGTATACATAATCAATCATTTAGATCAGTTAATTCCATTTAGTTCATTTCATTTAGTCTAAATAACTTCCTACATTGCATAATTTGAATGAACCTAGCTAGCATTTTTGGCCTACCTCTCTCCTTTTAGGTGAAAAACCCTAGAAAAGCTAGAGAGCCTTGTGGTGCCAAAAATCTATGGTTCACTATATAGTCATCCAGTCACACTTTAATATACATAGTTAGGATAAACATAAAATTGTAGGTTAGATACACATATATAGTCATTTTTAAATATATATACACAAAATTATGGGTTAGCTACACATACAAAATAATTTTAAAGATATATACACACAAAACCATAAGCTTTTATTAAAAATGACCCTACATCTATAAAAAACCATGGGTTTTCATGATAAAACCACCTTAATTCATAAAATTTGTGTCTTCTTAAATTCAATAATTTCCCTTTTAAGATGGGAAAAAGTATGTTTTCCTAATTGTTTTTGGGGTATGGGTATTTGAAGGCTCAAAATGTTTAATAAGGCCATTCTTATCAAAATTGTATGGAATTTCTTAGAATGCATTAAATATTAGAGGGATAATTTGAAAGCTAAATATCCTTTAATGAAATAAAATGGTAGTTTCCTTTCTTTGTCTATTTTTCCTCATGGTTTGACCATCTAGAATAACTTGTTAAAAATTAAAAATATCATCAATCATGGGATTAGAAGGAGAGTTGATAATGGAAATAAAATAGATTTTTGGGAGAATGTTTGGAATATTGGCCCTAGTTTATCTTCCTTCATTTAACTCAACCAAACCAAGGATATACTTATTAGAAAGAATGATAGATACCTTCATAGTTACATTGAGTGGGAAGGAAACAAGCCAAGATGGAAATATTTTAGGGAACAACTAATTTGAAGCGGGATTATTAGGGGTGGAAGGCAACAAGGTTTGGTTGCTAATTTTCAATTTTTAAGAAAAAAATTTGGGGAATACTTATTGTATTCTCAAAATAGAGAAGATGAATGGATATGGATGAGACTTCCTTTTGGTATTTGTTCAGTCAAGTCTTATTATACTTTAATGGAATGACACCTTATAACTTCTATTCACTTTGATTGAAATCAAGTATAGAACTCTAAACTCATCTTTAAAGTTAATTTTTTTTGGTGGGTTGTTGTTCATAGTAATAGTCTTACTATTAATAATTTTACTAGAAGAAGATTTCAATTTATTAATAGATGTATTATTTTTTATGAGGATGTGGAGAATATTGAGTACCTATTCCTTCATTGTCCTTTCTCTAGAGATGTTTTGACCCATGTGCTCCTTCTTCTCTTGATTGATCGGGTCTTCCCCAATTCTATTAAATATTTTGTGCTACGTTAAAACATTTATCCTTTTCCTCACTCAATTATAGCTAATTTGTGGAGAAAAATACCCGCTTTTGTCTCAAGGGGTTTATGGAAATAAACAAACAATAGAAGTTTTAGTGATCAAAAGAGAAACAACAAAGAGGTATTTTTGAATATAAAACAAGTGTAGTAAAATTTAAATCTTATGGATTATGGATTCTCTAAGACAATGCCCTCATATTGTGAACTCAAAATTAAATAGAAGTGGGGAATTAATAAGGACCTAACCAAGATAAATTGGATTAAAATATTGATGATAAAGAAAACAAAATTGTCACCTCTTGAAGATGGGTGGAAAAAACTAAAATTTGATGGGTTCTCAAAAGGGAATATAGGGATGGTTGGTGATGGAGGAGTCATCAGAGATAAAAATGACAACATTATAGAAGGATATGCAAGTATGTGCAGGATCATGATGGGCCAAAAAGTGGCAATATGATGGGTATTTGTAGGGTATGTGGCTGACGACTTACTTTTTACCCAAAATTGATGAAATGAACAAGGGTTTTTGAAGGATATTCTCAGCGTTCCACCAATCTAAATTATACTTTACTTTGAATTATGACTAAAGTCCTGATTGATAGGCTGATTGAAAAACATTTATAGCTTTAAAATAGTATCACATTTTTTGAATTTGAAATATGCACCACATTCTATGCTTCACATACTATAGGATTAAAAAAATAAAAATTGAATTTCATGAAGTTTTGGCCAAGTTAAGGTGGTTAGACATATCAGTTTTTTATATTTTTTAAAAGTTGTAATAAAAAATTGATAATTAATTATTACTTGAAAAAATTACAAAAATATGCATCACACATGGGACATGAGTCCTCTACTTATTTCTAAAATATTATAAAATATATATTATTATTATTTTATTGTAGTTGGTGTGAATTAACATCTACTTCTTATTTTTTTGAAATTTCAAACTTTCACCAAATAGATTTTTATTTTTAAAAATAAACCTAGTAGTTTATAAACTACATTCAATTTGCTACAGATTCTATTCTTACATATTTTTGAAATAATATAGATAACTTATTCAAAATTTTATGTCAAGTTGCCTAATTCTGATGTTTTTGAAATTTTTGCCACTTAAGGGCCTATTTTTTCCATGATGATCTTGCACATACCCATGCAAAAAAATTAGGAACTTGCACTGACAATATTACAAAATCTGCTAAAACTTGGAGGGGAATAAATAGGGGCAATTAGTTGGCATTAAACCAAGTTATTATTGAAGGTGATTCCAAACTGATTATATAAATTCTCAAAGGAGAATGTAATGCTCCCTAAATGATAAGAGATCTGATGGATGATTGTGAAAATATCCTAAGGATCTTCCATAAAACTATACCATTGTTCATACATCTAGGGAAGGAAATAAGGCTGCAAATGCAACCTCTAATGAAGACACATTGTGCCCTTAATGCGCTTATTGGAATTATGCCCATATTAGAATAGATATAGAATTTGATTTGGATTGATATCAACCCCTTTATATTTAACTCCAAGAATTTAGAATTGATAGTAACACATAGGACCAACTTAACACAATGTAGGCTCCTACAAACTATTTGGACAAGATTCATTGGTATCTAAATGCTCATAAAGATGATAGCATTTAAAATTTCTTTGAGTAGTTACCAAATACCAAGTTCAAGTTCTCCCAATTCAACCCAATGCTTGTATTAATTTTTTTATTCTCAGTGAAATATTGAAGAAAACATTTCGAAGCATGAAAATATCCTAAATGATTCAAATGCAAATTTTAAGTCTTATTGTATCTTAGTAATTGAAGCATTTGCTAATTATTTTTCTTTGAGTGAACATATGAATTGATTGAATTTTTTTTTTCAAATAGAAAAATAGAGAAATAAGTCACACAAATGTGTACCATGTTAGCTCATAATGAATGTGAGGAAAATCACTATCCAATTTTTTTAATTTTTTTGTCAATCTTGATGTACTCTAGATTGACCCAATATAGTATGGTACTAAGATTTATGCTTGAAATAATGTGTGGATACATGGATGTGATCATAGGTATGAAAAATGGTTAGTAATGTTGAATGTATAGGAATTTGTGTAAAATAAGAAAGGGTTGTGTAAATGCATATAAATAGGTGTAAATGAATGTTTACAAGATAGATATAATAAGTAGACCATGAGTCAAACTTAACACAAGAGTGTGCCACTTGTTACTATGTAATTTTATTGAATTACTTTATCAAATGAGACAAAAAATAAATAGGAGTTGGAATGGATATGTAAATTTAATCACTACAATAGAAGAATGATTAAAATTGTTGCTTTAATGTAAATTCGAATGTCCCCTTGTACTTGAATATTATTGTATCAAATCAAGAGTCTAGTAAATATCAAGAAATAAAATTTCTTCCATTTAAAATCACAATACATAATTAAATTAATTATGGTATAATTAAATTACTTATAATGAAATACGACCCAAAATTATAATAGCAGAGTGTTGGAACATAGTTTTGTTTTGTCAAAATTGGATTGATTCCCTTCCTTTTGTGTAGGTCTATGAAGTATTATTCTTTGTCAATAAACAATTTGAGAAGTCTCCATATGGGTCAACATGTAATATTGTGATATTGGTTGTTTCCCCCTCCCATGTGTTCTACCTATTCCCAAAAATCAAAGTTGCAAGTTAGCTAAGTTTGAGTGGTCAAAGCTTTGATATGCACTAGGAATCATTGGTTCCTAGTTGTTATAAAACCTTTGATTGATTATTTCCCATTTTGTAGGAGTAAATAACATGGTCAAATTTTCCATAGGAAATAGGAACTATTAGTTCCTAGCTCACATGGAATTCATGACAGAGGAATGTAGAAGCATCAAGGAGAGAAAAAATAAAGTGAAGGAAGAGAAGGATGCAAGAAAGTGGTGGAGGTTCCTTTTCGTGTCCAAATTATTGACAAAAGGGATAGCGAGCACACAAGTCCCCATAGGTTCCTAGTGGGTATATAGGTGCCAAAAAGGAAAAAGCTTAATCTCATGATGCATCTTTTCTATATATATGGCTCAATGGAATTTTTTTCCCACATACATGCAACTATGAATCTATTTTATCAAACAAAAAAATTAATTACACATCATCCTATTTCAATATGCAACACCTATTTTGGGCAGGAGTGAACCTAAGTTGTGGGTTTCAATATTGCTACAGTTTCTAGTAATTAGGGTTGATGCCTTACTGCTATTTTAATGTGTTTTTTGATTATTTTTCAAAAGAGTTTATTCTTTTGATGGTCTCCAAACACCAAGGAAGTTTCAAGATAGTCTTTGATGATAATTCTTTCCCATCCTTTGAATTCTATATTTGTGGGTACAAGAGGATTCAATAAATGGAAGTGAACTATGTGATAGAGTGTCTCTTAAGAAATATGTGTACATTTTGGGGGGTTTGTAGTCACAGTTAGGGATTCTCCTTTGTCACATTTTATAGTATGATTGTAACTATGAATGAGATGAATTCACAACATTCTAAAACTATTGTGAGCTTTTTAATAATATTTTATTTTTGCACATGAATATATGCATCTCCATTTTTTATGCAGGAGGATCCATGGTCGACAAGCTATCTTGCATCAACCAAAAGGAATTTGAATTTGCATTTGCATTTGAATTTTGGTGAGGTTGTGAGATGAATTCGAATTTCATGTGAGGGATATTGAATTTCATTTCTTCCTGGTCAATTTTATGTTTATTCAAGCTCATTTTGAAATGGTCAAAATTGGCATAGTGCAAATAATGCAAATTTACAATTTTAATTAAAAAATTCCAAGAAAAGCATGATAGGCATTAGGGTATGAAATAAAGGTGTTTTAAAACAATTATTTAGAATCCATTTGTAGTGTAGTAAAATGCATACCCTTGCATTTTCACATTTTTTTGGTCCCACCTTACTTTTTTTATCCTTCTTTATGTCTTAATTGGTCCTATTTTGCATCCACAAGCCCTATGAATTATATATTTTTTATGGCTAATATCGACATTCTCCAATGCATAAATGATAATTTAATGATTCCATTGTAGTGTCCTTGATTTCTGGGTCGGGACTAAAATGCCACCTAGGGTGTCTTTATCCCCCAAAGATCTCAAGATCCTAATTTTGAGGTATCTTAAATGGGCCCCTTTTTGGTGTATGTGCCCCAAGTTTCATGACTTGAGACTAAGAAACCAACTAGGGAATCTTAGTTCCTCTTAAGCCATTTTTGAGATTTAATTTCAAATTGTAGTAGGATTTATCCTCCTTTATTTAATGAATTCATATGTCAACTTGGTGTGTTGTAATTTTGGGATATTAAGAATAGATAAGTATAAATACAAGGTTCATTCATTCATTCTAATCCAAGTCTTTTATGAGAGAATTTATCATAGCATAATTGAGTTCATGATGCAAGAGCATCTAGTGGTGTAAGAGCAATCTTGCATCACCCAAAAATAGTTAAATTTCAAGTTTCTTGGTTTTTATATATTTTTACATTTTTGGATACCCTTTTCATCAAAATGAAATTCCCAATTTATGGTTTTTATTTCCTATTCTTGGGTTGAAAGATATTGCAGTTTTAGTTTCCCATATTTGCACCTAAAAAGCTTCTAAGTTAGATTTGAGGTACTTAGATTTCTTGGATCAGCCCCAAAACTTGCTAAAATCAGCATACAAATTTTTAAGCATGTTCTTGACTTCGAGACCTTTCCAACGGTTCAAACGGTTAGTGAATCAGAGTCCCAGATCAAAAGTTATGGCCCCGGAAAGTTGGCGCACTTTCTAGAAGATACAATTGCAATCTTCTTTTGAAATTTGAACTTCAAGTTGTAATTTTTCGGCGCCAAACCGGCTAAACTAAAATTTGAATCTTGTTTTGGCACCAAACTAAAGAGGAGTTCTATTTATGGGCGGGTTTCTAATTTTTGGGTAACTTTTTGGGGACAAGCTCGCATATTGCAAAAGGGTTATTCTATAGCTTTCTGTAACTTGCATGTGTTGTAAGAACTTGGAGATTTGAGATCATTTGCATGTAAGAAGCTCCATTTTCTAAATAATAAAATTATTCTCTTGTTTGTGGGTTATTTTCTAAGTCTCGGGTTACCCCCTCATCAAGTGGTATTAGAGCAGGTTTTCTTGAGTGTGTGGACAGATCGCCAATCATGAGGCAGTTCGCACCAAGACTGTGGTTGTGGGTCAAGGTCAAGAAAGATTCCTCCAAGAGTGATGCCTGGTAGGCATGGTGGTGCAAGAGGTGGTCGAGGCAGAAAAAATGCTGGCAGAAGAGATGCACTGGCAGCCCTCCAAAGACAGATTGATGCGTTACAAGAGCAGTTGAGAAGAAGGTTAAACCTGGGGGAGGAAAGTGAGGATGAAGAAGAGGAAGAATGTTCAAATGTAGAAGAGGAAGAAGAAGCAATTGATCAAGACCAAATGAAGCTAATAAGGGCCATTTCAAAGATCAGGAAAAGACACAAAGCAAAAGTCCCCAGTTATTACAGAAGTCTAAACCCGGAGGAGTTGATCGACTGGATCAACAAGCTAGAAGAATATTTTGAGTATGAGGAAAAAGAGGACCCAGATCAGGTTAAGTTTGCAAAAATGAAGCTGAAGGGCCATGCCAGTATTTGGTGGAAAGAGGTCCAGTTGGAAAGAAATCGAAGAGGAAAAGGAAATATCACTAGATGGGATCGCATGGTGAAAGCTGAAGATTTCATACATGGACTACGAGTTAGATTTGTTGAAGAAATTACAAGGGTTGAAGCAAGGAAGAAGATCGTGAAAGAATATCACGAAGATTTTCACAAGATAATCATCGAAGCGGGCCTACAGGCCAATAAGGAGAAGAATGGCCGATATAATGGGTTATGGTGAGCATTCGGGGAGTAGTTAAGCCTAGTTGATGGCCACATTGAGGATGTGTATTCGGTTGCTGAAGGTGGAAGAGAAGCTGAACAAAAGATTTGATGTGGCCAAAAAGAGGATGAGGAGGTCAAAGTGGAAGGATGATCAGACCTTTAGGGCTTGAATGATGATGAAAAGAAAAGTGAAGATGTGGGTACCGGCCAAAGCCAAAGGAATGACAACTTCTATCGCCCTTGTGATCAAAATAGTGGTGATCAAAGAGGTAGAGGATGAGGGAGATATGGACAAGGATATGGAAGAGGTGGTTTCAAAGGAACGTGTTTCTAGTGTGGTGAAGAAGGGCATCGAGCCTATAAATGTCCACAACACCAAGGAAGGGCAGACAAAAGGCTAGAAGGTCGTGGAAGGTTATGCAGATGGGAAAGCTAATTTGAACATTAAGATGATCTTGAAGGGCCTAGTGATTGGGAAGCCTTGGTGGTGAGGAAAGGGCCAGGCAGGAGGAAGAATCTCTGTTTGCGCACAAGGTGCAAGTGTGAATGAAAATGTTATGATGTCATTATTGATGGTGGGAGCACAGATAATCTGGTGTCTGAAGAGGGAAAGGCACCCGCATCCATATTAGATTGTCTGGTTGCAGAAAGACCACAAAGTTTTGGTCAATGAGCAGTGCCTATTAAAGTTCAAGATCGGGAGCTACCATGATGAGGTATTCTTTGATATCATCCCCATGGATGCATGTCACATGTTGTTGGGGAGGCCATAGCAGTTCGATAGGCAAGCTATACATGATGGCCATGCAAACACTTATTCCTTGACAAAGGATGGGGTTTGTCACAAGTTGAAACCCCTGAAGGAGACTGAAGAAAAGGTATGCAGTAGTGCTAGAATTTGTTATGTAGATGGAAGAAAATTTTTAGAAGGTATGAAGCATGAGCATGTGTGTTATGCATTGATTCCTAGAATGAGTAAGGAGGATAGTGAGAAGGTTCCAAAAGAAGTTTTTGGGATGTTGAATGAGTTTCAGGATATTGTATTTGATAATGTACCTAAGGGTTTACCACCAATAAGGGAGATCAATCATCAGATTG
Organism: Sequoia sempervirens; assembly: GCA_007258455.2. NCBI lineage: Eukaryota > Viridiplantae > Streptophyta > Pinopsida > Cupressales > Cupressaceae > Sequoia > Sequoia sempervirens. The sequence continues at coordinate 224,053 of VDFB02343393.1, read as the reverse complement.
ACTTGATTCCTAGAGCCAGTTTTCCAAATAAGGCAGCTCATAAAATGACTCCAACAGAAAATGAGGAGTTGAAAAGACAAGTTCAAGAGTTGTTGAGAAAGGGTTTGATATGGGAGAGTGTGAGTCCATGTGCAGTACCTGCATTACTAGCACCAAAGAAGGATGGGGAGTGGAGGATGTGTATAGATTCTCGAGCCATAAACAAGATAACAATCAAGTATAGATTTCCTCTGCCAAGGATGGATGACCTCATGGACTATTTGAGTGGAGCTCAATACTTCACAAAGATTGATGTAAAGAGTGGATATCACCAGATCTAGATTCAAGAGGGAGATGAATGGAAGACTCCCTTCAAGACCAAAGAGGGCCTCTACGAGTGGTTAGTTATGCCTTTTGGGCTAACCAATGCACTAAGCACATTCATGCGGCTCATGAATGAGGTACTAAAAGAATTTTTGGGAAGTTTTGTTATTGTGTATTTAGATGATATTTTGATTTTCAGTAAGATGTTGGATGAGCATCTTATGCATGTTTGGAGAGCCTTTGAGAAGTTAAGAGAAGAGAAATTATTGATTAATTTGAAGAAGTGCAGTTTTGTGAAGAGGGAGTTAGTGTACTTGGGGTTTATTGTCTCAACAGAAGGTCTCAAGATGGACCCAGAGAAGGCGAAGGCTATTCTGGAATGGCCTACCCCAAGAACTGCTACCAAGGTGAGATCTTTCCATGGTTTGGCTAGTTTTTATAGAAAGTTCATTAGAAACTTTAGTAGTATTTGTGGGCCCCTGACTGAAACAATGAGAGGGGATAGTAAAGAATTCAAGTGAAGCAGTGGAGTAGCAAAAAATTTTGAACTATTGAAGTAGAAGGTGACAGAGCAACCTATTCTAGCCCTCCCATATTTCAACAAGGTGTTTCAGGTGGATTGTGATGCCAATGGTTGTGCCATTGGAGCAGTGTTGAGCCAAGAAGGTAAGCCCATTGCCTATTTCAGTGAAAAGTTAAATGATGCCAAGAGAGAGTATTTTGTATATGATCAGGAATTTTATGCAATAGTTCAAGCATTAAAAAAATAGAGACATTATTTGTTGCTGAAGGAATTTGTTCTATATACTGATCATCAGGCCTTGCAATACCTAAATAGTCAGTGGAAAATTAAATTAGAGGCATATGAAATGGGTAGAGTTTTTGCAGAGTTATACCTTTGTTGTGAAACATAGGAGCGGGAAGTCAAATAGGGTTGCAGATGCCTTAAGTAGGAGGCATACATTGATTACAAAGATGCAGATTGAAGTGGTTGGGTTCAATGAACTCGAGACACTGTATGCAGAAAATCCTAATTTTGTAGAGGCTTGGAAAGCTTGCAAGGAACCCATTATAGTGGACAGGAAAAGGTGGCTGGATTTCATAATCTAGGATGGCATGTTATTTAAGGGAAGTCAATTGTGTATCTCAAGGAGTTCCATGAGGGAGAACCTGATAAAGGAGAAATATAGTGGAGGAATGACAGGATATTTTGGTCAAGATAAGACCATTGCCATTATCAGTGAGCATTATTATTGGCCTGAGTTGTCACAGGATGTGGAGAAGTTTGTACAAAGCTACATCGTATGTCAGATGGCTAAAGGAGTGAACCAGAATACAGGCTTATATCAGCCCTTACCTGTACCAGAGAGGCCATGGGAGGATATAAGTATGGACTTTGTTCTTGGTTTGCCAAGGACATAATGAGGGAATGATTCAGTCTTGTGGTGGTTGATGGGTTTTGAAGATGGCACATTTCATTCCATGTCAGAAGACCCATGATGTAGTCCACATTGCTGACTTGTTCTTCAAAGAGGTGGTGAGGCTACATGGTCTACCAAAGAGTATTATTTCAGATCGTGACCTGAATTTGTGGGGTACTTTTGGAGGACTTTGTGGAAGAAGCTGAAAACAGAGTTGAAGTTCAGTTCTGCACACCATCCACAAATAGATGGGCAGACAAAGGTTGTTAATAGGAGTCTGGGTAACCTACTGAGATGTTTGGTAGGAGATAAACCCAAGGGATGGGACTTGATCTTATCCCAAATAGAATTTTCTTACAACAATTCTATCAACAGAGGCACTAGTAGATCACCATTCCAGATTGTGTATGGAGGTAGCCCCAGAACAGCTCCAGAATTGAAGAAGATAGACCAAGAGAAGAAAATAAGTGCTGAAGCCAAAGATTTTGTAGAACACATCAAGAATATACATGAGAAGGTAAGAGAACATATTAACAAGATGAATATAGTATAAGGATAAGGTAGATCAAAAGATGAGGTATAAGGAGTTTCAAATTGGTGATGAAGTGATGGTCCATTTAAGGAAAGAAAGATTTCCAGTGGGAACATATAAGAAATTAAAGATGAAGAAGTTTCGGTCCCTATAAAATTTTGAAGAGGCATGATTCAGGGAATGCATATGAGTTAGATCTACCAGATGGATTCAACATTTCCCCTATGATCAACATTTCAGATTTGACAGAGTATCATGAAGGTGGCACAGAGGAAGTACCAACGTGGGATCCCAACACAACTACTTCAAAAAAGGACGAGATTGAAGAAATCCCAGATAGTCCTGTGGGAATGAGTACCAGGAACAGGCAGTATGAAGAATATCTGGTGAAATGGAAAGGAAGACCTATTGAAGATTCATCCTGGTTGCCTAAGGTAGAGGTTGACCATTTGGGTTTTCCTCCACCATCTGAGACGTGATGGGTCACTTCTCAAATTACCCTGGGTGTCTGATGCAGAGCATCTAGTGGTGTAAGAGCAATCTTGCATCACCCAAAAATAGTTGAATTTCAAGTTTCTCAATTTTTAGATGTTTTGAAATTTTTGGATACCCTTTTCGTCAAAATGAAATTCCCAATTTGATTTTTATTTCCTATTCCTTGAAAGATATTGCAGTTTTAGTTTCCTAGATTTACACCTAAAAATCTTTGAGTTAGATTTGAGGCACTTAGATTTCCGGATCAGCCCCAAAACTTTCCGAAATTGGCATAGCAAATTTTGAGCGCATTCTTGACTTCGAGACCTTTCCAACGGTTCAAACGGTTCGCGAATCGGAGTCCCGGATCAAAAGTTATGGCCCCGGGAAGTTGGCGCACTTTCTAGAAGATACAATTGCAATGTTCTTTTAAAATTTGAACTTCAAGTTGTAATTTTTTGGTGCCAAACTGCCTAAACTCAAATTTGAATCTTGTTTTGGCTCCAAACTAAAGAGGAGTTCTATTTATGGGCGGGTTTCTAATTTTTGGGTAACTTTTTGGGGACAAGCTCGCATATTGCAAAAGGGTTATTCTGTAGCTTTTTGTAACTTGCATGTGTTGTAAGAACTTGGGGATTTGAGATTTGGGTATATGCAGGATCATGATGGGCCAAAAGTGGCAATATTATGGGTATTTGTAGGGTATGTGGTGAATTTTTTTTTACCCAAAATTGATGAAACAAAAAGGGTTTTTAGAGGAGATTCTCAGATTTCCACCAATATAAATTATGCTTTAATTTGAATTTAATAAATAATTATTATTCATTTTCCATTAGAATTCGACTAAAGTCCTAATCGATAGGCTGATTGAAAAACATCTATAACTTTCAAACAGTATCACATTTTTTGAATCAAAATATACATCACATTCTATGCTTCACATACTATAGGATTAAAAAGAAAATTAAATTTCATGAAGTTTTGACCAAGTTAAGGTGGTCAGACATAAGATTTTTATATTTTTAAAATTTGTAATAAAAATTCATAATTAATTATTTACTTGGAAAAAATTACAAAAAATATGCATCACATTCAAACATGAGTCCTCTACTTATATATAAAATCTTATAAAAAATTATTATCATTTTATTATGGTTAGGGTGGTCAGACAGACACCTACTTCTTAGTTTTTCCTTGAAATTTAAGTACTACTCCATTGAAATTTCAAATTTTCACCAAATAGATTTTATTTATTTTTAAATAAACTTAGTAGTTTAGAAACTACATTCAATTTTCTATAGATTCTATTCTTACATATTTTTGAAATAATATAGATAACTTATTCAAATTTTATGTGAAGTTTCCTAACACTATTTTTTTTGAATTTTTTGCCACTTAAGGGCCCGTTTTTTCCATGACGATCCTACACATACCCATCCTCTACATGTAAGAATCTCCATTTTCTAAATAAAAAAATTATTCTCTTGTTTGTGGGTTATTTTCTAAGTGTCAGGTTGCGCCCTCATCAGTTCACAAGAGCATTCAAGAGAAATTCTTCAAGCATTTGGAGCCATTATCAAGATTCAAGCATCATATCAAAAATATTCTTGCATCTTATGTGTTTTTGTGCTAATATTTGTGATGTAGGGTTTTGATTCAAGCAAGCAATTCAAGTGCATATCTATCAAACATTCAAGTGTTCCAAGATCCATATCCATTGCAACCATTTCACACAAGTTTATAGACTTTACAATAAGGGTTTGGTGAGTTGTAGCATTACATGTTGTTCATTCATCATTTCCCTTTACTATTCTATTTCATTCCAAGGTTTAATTACCAACATGGGGTTTGACTAAGGAAAATCCCCATTCACTATCAATCAACAAGTTTTTCCCTCCTTGCATATTTGTGATTGTAGCTCTAGGTTGATTCCTCGAAAATATTTCAAAGTGAAAAGGTGCAAAGTTGCATGACAAAGTTGTCATCTTCATGGAAACTCACCTACAAGCCAAATCTGAAGGTTTCAAAGCCTAAGATCAGAGATGAAGGAAGTGCAAACATCAAGCCTCAAGATCCTATTGAGAAATTTTAGAAATTTAAAATGGAACTAAGAAAATAGTAAAGGAATTTTATTCCTCCCAAGGCTATTTTTTATAAATTCTTTTAGATCCAGTTCTGAGATCGATTTCACATCTACCCCAAAAAATAGTAGTGGGACTAAGACAACAATTAAGGCATCTTTGTCCTCCTTGGCATATTTTGGTATTTTATTTACATTTCTGGAATCCTCACAACATCTCCAGACTTCTCAGGTACATACCTCCTAACTAGATATGTGTAGGATCATGATGGGCAAAAAAGTGGCAATATGTAACTAATACGATGGCCCATGTGGCTGATGACTTTTTTTTTACCCAAAATTGATGAAACGAAAAGGGTTTTTAAAGGATATTCTCAACTTTCCACCAATATAAATTATGCTTTACTTTGAATTTAATAAATAATTATTATTCATTTTCTATTTGAATTACGACTAAAGTTCTGATTGATAGGCTAATTGAAAAACATCTATAGCTTTCAAACGATATCACATTTTTAAAATTTGAAGCATGCATCACATTCTATGCTTCACATACTATAGGATTAAAAAAAATATGAATTTTATGAAGTTTTGACCAAGTTAATGTGGTTAGACATATGATTTTTTAGAGTTTTAAAATTTGTAATAAAAAATTCATAATTAATTATTTACTTGGAAAAAAAAAAATGCATCACATCAAGACATGATTTCTATATTTTTATCTAAAATATTATTAAAAAATATTATCATTTTATTGTGGTTAGGGTGGTCATAGACACCTTATTTTTTCCCTGAAATTTAAGTACTACTACATTGAAATTTCAAATTTTCACCAAATTTAAAAAAAAAAATCCTAGTAGTTTAGAAACTATATTCAATTTTCTATAGATTATATTCTTACATATTTTTGAAATAATATAGATAAGTTATTCAAATTTTTTATGTCAAGTTTTCAAACCTTGATTTTTTTGAATTTTTTGCCACTCAAGGGCCTATTTTTTCCATGATGATCTTGCACGTACCCAACTCCCTGTTGCTTACTTTTATTATTTTCATTCTTCATTTAGTTTGGATTGTTATATTTTGTGATTTGAATTTTTATTTATCTTTTCTAAGGATTTGTTTGGTGATGAACCCCTAAAAGTTGAAAATCCCCCTCCTAGGTCATCCTTGTTGTGAATTGACTCACCTTGTGAGGTTGATAGTCAATCCAATTAGGAATCCTAGGACATTATTTAATGAGTGTGGGAGAAGAGTGGTACCATTAGTGTACCCTCCTTTTCACCATACATTTCATTTTGTGGAACTCGACTCTTTTGAGCATTCATTTTCTGATTTGGAGTCCATTCAATTTATAGATCTAGATTGCATTCATTCTTGCATTCATATTTCATTAGTGAAATTGCATCTATGCTTTTTAATACTTAGTGAAAATTTCATCTATGGTTTCTCATATTTTCATTAGTGAAAGTGCATATAGGTTGCATTTTTTCTTTCTTGCATCATTTTAGTTCATTCAAAACTCAAAAGTGCATTGTTTATCATCTTAATTGTATTTAGAAACATTCTTATTGCATTCAATATTTTAAAAGAATTCATTTCCTTTTCATTCAATTGCTTGTTCCTAGTTACTTTTTATTGCATTCATTTGCACATTTTATTGTTTCTAAACATCAACATCATGAATAGGAAATCTATAAACATTGCAAACAATCCAAAATTTGTTATTTTTATGAGAAAAATCTCTTCTAGGAATAAAATTCCCTTCCTAGAATCTTAGTCCCCCACATGGTTTTTGATCCAAATTCATTTCTCTGTTGTTGGATGTTTGTTTCAGTCCCTAGAACTTTAGAATTTCACCAGTAGGACCAAGACACCCTTACTGGCATCTTAGTCCCTATTGAATTTGACTTTCCAATTTTTAGGATCTAAAATTACTTGTCTATGCTTTTGTTGGCTAATTTCAGTTCTCTATTTCAGTTTGTTGAATTTCTATTATTCCAAATTCTTTCATTTCATGTGTAATTGGAAGCATAGGATATTGTGTTTATTTCACTTTCTTTGGTTTGTCCCTTGTATGAGCTATAGTGCTTGGCATCCTACTACTAATACTATGGTTATATGAAGTGCGAGACTCATGGAATCCTATGATAAAACACTCATGAATCTTAGGTTATCAAGCTCTCTTACTTCTGGTGTTGGTGTTAGTTCACTAGCTATAGATCATACCTTTGATACCTCTTTTCCTATGCTTACCTTACCTAAAAGTGTTATTCCAAGTGTTCAAATAATGGTTGATTGTATCCTTTGAGAAAATATAATGAAAATGCATGAAGATCTAGCACATTTACAAGATAGTGTGAGTACTGAAAACTTTTCCAACACTGTTATACCTGCCATAGATAGTATTCATTGCATGATGGAAAGTGATGAAGCACTAGAAATTGTGTGTAATCTAGCTCAGATCTTTGGAAAACATCTTCCTTCCACCACTAATGGTGCTCAAGCTTCAAAAAATGTGAAAATAAAAGGAGGAAATCAAACTTTTCCCTCCTCAATCATAACATCCATTCCAGCCTATACCAATCCTCAAGTGACCATAATAATGCAACCAACTAGCAATGTCCTTCCTACCTCAAATATTTCCACTAGTGCTCCTTATACTTGTGTGCAATCTAATCTTATATCTCCTCATGTACACAATCCATTCACTAGTTCTTCCAACACATACACATCATAATCATATTCATCTCCATCTCCAACCACAAGCAATGATCCTATCATTAAACATCTTTTATAAAGCCTTTCATCCATTCAACGTCTAGTTTCCACCATATATCAAAATAAAAATTGTCCACCTTCATAATATATCAAAACTAACCCATTATCCTTGGAGATATTAAGAACTTCAGTGCCACAAGGTATAGAGATCCCTAGATTTGAGAAATATGGAGGAAAGGGGATCCTACTAATCATTTTAATGCCTTTACCGCTTTCTGTAGTGACTTTATCCTTGAAGACAAATTGTTAGCTAAGATTTTTCCTTGATCCTTGAAAGACATTTCCTTGGATTGGTTTTCTGCATTGCCAAATAACTCAATTCGTTTAGTCAATGAATTTGTTGAGGCCTTTATTAACCATTTCCAAGTGCATATGGCTCCTAAAATGACATTAGTTGATTTGTTGGGATGTAACCAAAATGAGGGTGAGAAAGTCACTAACTTCATTTCATGCTACCAATTGCTTTATTCCCAAATTAGTGTGAAGATTCTCAATTCCCACCTTCAAAAGATATTCATAGAAAATATGCAAAGTAAGATAAGAGACAAGCTCACCATGATAAAATTCCCTTCCTTCATGCACTTGTGGACTGCCCTTTGAGATTATCAAAATTTTGTAGGTAGTAGTGAATCAAAAAACACCTCTACCTATCTTGAAATTTTAAAAACTTCAAACCAAAACACCTACCAACCTTTCAAAAGAATTTTTTTTTTTTTTACCTCTCAAACTACTCAACCAGTTGATACCCAAGTAGTTGCTATAAAGAAAAGTAATCGTTATATCTTTGGGGATCCAAAAATATAATTTATACTCTTACCTGACACACTTCACAACATTATGACCCAACTATTAAACAAAAACATTCTTACCCTACCTCCCATTCGAACCCTTGACCTTAGCAAACCATTGCCTCCAAGCTTCATACATAAGTCCTATTGTGCTTATCACCAACAAAAAGGAAATGATATAGAACATTGTAAGCATCTTAAACATATTGTGCAAGACCTCACTGATTCTAATCATATCCAAATTAGAGGTGTGAATGAAAAAGGTAATAAGTCCATAGCTCCTCCCAGCCAAAACTTGTAAATCTTTACCAATCCAATGCCCAACCATAATAATTCATTTGTTAAGGCTAGTGAAACTAAGGTTGATGTGATGAATGTTGACACAAATGATGAGAATAGAAGTAATCATGAACAAAATCCTATGGATGATGATGAGCAGAACCCTATGGATACTAATGAATAGAGTCATATTGATACAAAGATAGGAGTAATTAACATCGAGTATCATAAAGAGAAAACCATAATGCCCATCGACATTACTTTCTCTTCAGAAGAAATAATTAAACATGCACTTTATGGTCCTCTTTACATAGATGAAAAAATCAATAATAGGCCCACTCCTAGGATTTTAATTTATCCCGTCTATGGAGAGAATGTGATCACATAAGAACTCTTATATGTGCATGAACTTACTCAAGATAGATATGATAAACTGAAAGCATGGATTAAAATGTATGATGGTTTTTCTCATGCTACAATGGGCTTGATCACACTCCCTTTACAAGTAGGACCGAGGAAATTAAATGTATCATTCTCTATCATATCTAATTTAGATCAATTTCATGTGAATTTGGGCTATAAATGGCTTGGTTGATGTGGTCCCATCCATTGCCCATACATTCTTAAAGTTTCCAGTCGACAATGAAATATTTATTGTGAACCATAGTGGCTTTAGACCCCCATCTTCTCGTGGAAACTTTTCCTTAGATTATTTTTGGCCTGAACCTATGGAGCCTATAAGACCCTGTGAAGATTTTCTTTTCCTATCTTAGCAAAATTTCAAAGCAAAATGCATAGCCTGATTATCCCTTGAGAAATTTTCTCCTCCAATGATTGAACCTCCACCCCTTGAAGAAAACAATAGTGATCCTAAACCCCTTCCAACAAACCAAGAACCAACCATGAAAAATCCCTTGCCTCTCTCCTATAAACACCTAGAGAAAACCAAACAACTCCTAGTCCACCTCCTAAGTAGATTTATAAATCCAAAGAGAAAGTGGTTGAACAACCTTCCATGGTTTCTTTTGTTCTTCCTTCAAAAGAAGAAAAGGAACCTATGGTTGAAAAACCCTCTCCTACAAAAATAAAACTTGAAAACCATAATAAAAGGAACATAAATGCTAGAGAGTGTATGCATAGACGTCGTGCTATTGCTCAAAAAATGAATGAGGAGAATAAAATTGAAAATCAAAATCTGAAATTGATAGAAGAAAAAAACAATCAACCTCCTCTCTTACTAGAATAAATAGAATATATGTCTCCAACACAACAAGGACCAGAGCCTTCTATGGATATTATCATTCATCCTCCTATTGTGATTAACTTGGATGATGATGAGGAAACTGCTAAAATTGATGAACAAGTGCATAATGAGTTGAATTTTCTATTTTCCTCTTCCTTGAGCTTAAACAATAACAACCATGATGATCCTCCTAAACCAAGTGATCCACCATGTGTTGAACTTGGTGATTTTCCTATTACGACACTTGATGATGTCCCTCTCACTAGTGATCTGCATTATGCATATACTGAACAAGACTAGGATGCGGATGACTTGTTGGATGGTTGAGTCACATGTGCTTTACTAGTCTTTTATCTTTTCTTTTTCCTTTTCATTTTTCTTTCCTTTTTTCTTTCTTTATGCTTTTGATTTCATGTGATCCCCTGTGATTTTCTATTTGATGTCTCTCTCTCTATGTGCATTCCTCTATTTGTACCTTCATTCTTCTATATGTTGTATACTTTTTCCTTTTCATTTATCTATTATCTTTTCTTTTCATTTTTATTTTTGTCTTGTGTTTTCCTTTTGGGGATGATGCAAGGTGTTGAGACAAGCTATGTCTCTTCCAAGTTGACCCAAATTATTTTTCTTTATCCTTTCTTTTAATTTTCATTTTTGTCTTGTGTTTTCCTTTTGTGGATGACTCAATGCATCAAGACATTCTTGTTTCTTCCATGTTGACCGAAAAGGTTTTTCATTTTTTTTTTCTCTCTTTGTGTCATTCTTCTAGTTCTATGTGTATTTGGGGAATGATGAAAATTTTGACCTCTCTAATATCATTGTAGCAAAGATAGATACTAACCCCAAATCCATAGATCCCTTATGTGTTTTTGGGGGGCAACCCTCTCTTTTCTCTTTTCCTTTTTTTTCATGTTTTGGCTACTTTAAAGTAATTGCTTAGAGCATTGTGTTAGAAATTTATTTAAAGTGGGGGCATACATTAGCATTATTCTTGGCATGATTTCATTTTCATTTGTTTTCATCTTCCTTGATGTGAATTTCTTATTTTATGCAAAGTGTTTTTCCTCTTTGTGGTGACATTGGGAGTAATGTCCTTCAAAATCTTGATCTATCTTAGCATATTATATTCCTCTTAGTGGTGATGTGACACATTGCATTCCCTAAGTTGTGAATATTTTATCCTTTGATTGGTCCTCTCTTGGAGACATTAGGAACAATGTCCCCTAAGATTAAGACCTCGCATGAAATAAGAAAAATCTCTTAAACATATCTCTTTCTTGTAGAGTTGCTTTTTTGTACCTTATTAAAGTCATGGAGGTATGGATTTAATATGGTCCCTTGGGGCTCACCTAGTGAACACCTAGCTTCACTAGCTCTTGTGAGCATGCATTTTTCTTTTTGTACCTTATTAAAGTCATGGAGGTATGGCTTTGATATGGTCCCCTAGCGATCACCTAGTGAACACCTAGTTTCACTAGCCCTTGTGAGCGTACATTTTTATTTTTGTCCTTATCATAGTCGTGGGGATATGAGTTTGATATGGACCTATTAGGGCTCACCTAGTGGACACCCAGCTTCACCAGCCCTTGTGAGCATGTGTTTTGTTTGCATAGTGTAGAGTGCCTTCCACTTGTAAACCTCTTTTAGAAAAATAACCTAGATCCAGTCCACCACATTGGACAGCCAATCAAAGCTTGATCCATTGCATTTTTTCTTTTTTTTTTCTTTTTTTTATGGTGTATGTTTGTGATCTGATTATGGATTCATATATCTGCATCTACATTCATTTGTGCCTATGCTGGTTTTTCATAGGATCTTGATCTTGGGGGCTTGGCCACCCTTTTGATTATTGTCAGATCCTATCTTATTGGAATTTGTACATGGGAACCCCTCTTGATTGTATGGATGGATACTTTAGTGTGATTTTGAAGCAAGCTCATCCTCTCACTAAAGTGGGAGCTAAATGTAGTGCAGTAAAATGCATATCCTTGCATTTTCACACCTGTTTGAGCCCACCTTGCTTTATTTATCCTTCTTTATGTATTAATTGGTCCTATTTTTCATCCACAATCCCTATGAATTATATCTTTTTTTGGCTAATCTTGACATTCTCCAATATATAAATGATAATTTAATGATTTCATTAGAATGTCCCTGATTTTTGGGTCAAGCTTAAAATGCCAGCTAGGGCATCTTTGGCCCACAAAGGTCTCAAGACCTTGATTTTGAGGTATCATAAATGGGCCCCTTTTTGGTGTCTATGCCCCAAGTTTCATGACTTAGGACTAAGATGCCACCTAGGGTGTCTTAGTCCCCCTTGAGCCATTTTTGGGATTTAATTTCAAATTCTGGTGGGATTTAGCCTCCTTTATTTAATAAGTTCATATGTCAGCTCGGTGTGTTTTAATTTTGGTATATTAAGTATAGATAAGTATAAATACAATGTTCATTCATTCATTATAATCCAAGTCTTTTGTAAGAGAATTTATCATAGCATAATTGAGTTCACAAGAGCATTCAAGAGCAATTCTTCAAGCATTTGGATCCATTATCAAGACTCAAACATCATATCAAAGATATTCTTGCATCGTGTGGTGTTGTGCTAAAATTTGTGATGTAGAGCTTTGATTCAAGTAGGAAATTCAAGTGCATATATATGATGCAAAGCAAGAGGATTCACAACTCAACATAAAGTGAACATATTTCACAATAATGGGCATCAACTCATATACCCATCCCTCAAGGGAAATTGCATTCATAAATGCTTGATTTCAAGACACAAAAACAAAGATAATGCATAATTTTTTTTGTAGAATCATCAAAACACATTAAAAAATAGAAAATGACCGATTCAAAACCATTTCCCAACTTTGACAACTCAAAAATGTGAACTTCGAAAAGTAGAATGTTCAAATCAACATTTAGGCCTATTTAGACCTCTCCAACAAGAAAATTTACATTTCAAAAGTAATTTCTTTTTTTTATGACTTAAAACAAGTATAAATAGGTCTAAAAAACATGATTAGACCATTTCCCAACCAATAATCATGGTTTTACATCAAACTCACATATTGAACCCTCAATTTTGACTTCCAAACATGACTGTGTCAACAAGGCAGTTAATCTAAAAGGGAAACAAACTTGATTAAACACCAAAACCTAAAAAGGGAGGGTTCTAAATAAATCCCTACACCATTCCAAACTGATAACATTCTAGAAGGACCTTATAACCATGGACAAACTTCTTCAAAACCCTCTGTTTATTGTATTTTTCCAGATTTTTGATAAATTGCAGGCCTAGGGCTTCATGACATATGCCCAAGACCACCTTTTCACACTCTATAAATTTGTAATCTTAAATAATATATTAAAAAATCCATATAGACCAAATTTCAGGAGATTCCATTGGAAAAATCAAGAGAAACACAATTTTTATTACTCACTGCCAACCCTAGATCAGATTTCTACCCTTTTTTAGTAAATAAGCAATAACTCACTCAAATCTCCATGGAATTGGATGAAAATTGTTGCAAATAAAATTATAAATATAGGAAAAACTATTCCAATGACTTCATATTAAAAATATTGATGTATGAAGTTGTACAAATCTCTGAAACTTCAGATTTCTCAAAAGAATTCAGAAAAATGGAGGTTTTCATTAATTTTTTCAATAAAAAAACCTTAAATATCATTCCTCCTCTCTTTCCTCGAAGCCAAGGAGGCTTATTTATGCCTTAAAAATCATAACCAAATCCAACCAATATACCAAAACCAACCTTATACCTACCATGACCCTTAAACTTCTCAATTTTCCTTTTTTTTCCAACTTTGCATTTTTGCAATTTTACAAGATTTTGACATTTTGACACACTTGCCCCTATAAGACCTCAAATACATCCAATATTTTCTTTTCTGACCTTACACATTCCCTTTACATTAATTTGGCCCTTCATATTTTTTTACAAGAAATTTTGCAACATTTAACACAACTTGCACCTATTTTGCAAATATGACAAAAATTGACCAATTGACAACATTGAGCACTCTACCCATGCAAACACCTATCAAATGAAATAAACACGTCAAAATGGTCTTGAGAGACCTTATTCAATGACCACCTAACACTACTTATTTTTTTACAATTAGGCCTCATGGAGTCTTGAAAACAAACTAGTGCTCCTGCACCAACCTATCAAGCATTCAAGTGTTTCAAGATCCATATCTATTGTAGCCATTTCACACAAGTTTTCAGACTTTACAATAAGGGTTTGGTGATTTTTACCATTTCATGTTTTCATTCATCATTTCCCTTCACTATTCTATTTCATTTCAAGGTTTAATTATCAATAAGGGGTTTGACCAAGGAAAACCCCCATTCACTAACAATCAACAAGTTTTTCCCTCATTGCATATTTGTGATTGCATCTCTAGGTTGAATACTTGAAGATCATTTGAAGTGAAGAGTTTCATGAAAAAGTTTTCATCTTCACGAAAACTCACCTACAAGCCAAATCTAAAGGCTTCAAAGCCTGAGATCAGAGAAGAAGGAAGTGCAGACATCAAGCCTTAGGATCCTGTTCAGAAATTTTAGAAATTCCAAATGGGAATAAGACAACAGTAAAGGCATCTTTGTCCTCCAAAGGTTATTTTTCAAAAATTATTCTAGATCCAGTTCTGATATTTGAAGATTTTGCATCTACCCCAAAAAAAATAGCAGCAGGTCTAAGACAATAGTAAAGGCATCTTTGTGCTTCCTGGCCTATTTTGGCAGCTTCTTTACATTTTCAAAATCCTTACAACATCTCTAGACTTCCCAAGTACATACCTCCTAATTTCCTGTTGCATATTTTCATTATTTGCATTCTTCATTTAGCTTGCATTGTCATATTTTGTGAGTTCAATGTTTATTTGTCTTTTCCAAATGTAAACTTGGTGGTGAACCCCTAAAAGCTAAAAAAGCCCCCTCCTAGGTCTTGCTTGTTGTGAATTGACTCATCTTGTGAGGTTGATCGCCAATCCAATTAGGAATCCTAGGACATTATTGAATGAGTATGGGAGAAGAGTGGTACCATTAGTGCACCCTCCTTTCCACCCTACATTTCACCCTTAAAAATAGGAGTTATCTAGGTGGGTGCCCAGGTTTTCTTTTTTTGGGATTTACTTTTTTCAGGAGCTAGTGGAGGACCAGTCAAATGTAACTCCCAAGTTTTGTGGAATGGAGAAATCAATTGGATTTAATTTTTTTATATTATTTAATTATTTAATTTATGTTTTTGGTGTAGATACAAGATAGGGGTCGTTCAAATTTGGGGAAAGGGAAATTTGAAGGAAATGAAATGAAATTGCATTCCAATAGGGAGTTATGAAGACATTTTTCTTCCTGTAGCTTTTAGTTTTCAGGAGGATAAGTGGAAAGAGGGTTAGAGAGAGGTTGTAGCATCCCATGGAGGTTGCTTTCTACTATATGTTGTATGCATCAGGTGCTATTTGTAGCATCAAATAGATTGGAGGTTCATCTAGTTGGAACTTGTTGAGTGTTGTGAGTGTTTGTTGCAAGTTGCATAACTAAAAATTGTGAGACATAATCCTACTTGTAGAAGGGAGAAAATACATGAGTTTAGTTATTAGTTTTGGGGGTTTGAAATGTTATTTATTGCAGCTTTGGAGTGAATGATAACAAAAAATAGAGTTCCAAGTCTTTTAGTGAGAAGTTACAAGAGTTGTAGGTGGAATAAAGGTGCTAGATTGTGAATAAATTTGTGGGAGCTCACACAGTTTGAGCATGAGAATGTTTTTCAATGTATTTCATTGGCTTATGTGATATTTTTATGGGGTTTTATTTATGTTTATCATTCCTCTATGACTGAAAATAAGTTGTAATAATATTTTTCTTTGAATCATAGAAATGGTTGCAGGATGCAAACCAAGATTGTGTTGGATTCTTTGCAATTTCTACATTGTTTGAAGAATAGATTGTGAGATGGTTTTAAGAGGGTTGTTGCAGGTATTAAATGGGAATATGTTGCTGTCCATAAGTCCTTTTTTGACTGAAAATGTTTTGTAATCCTTTGTTTTTATAATTGCAATATCAAGTTTGCAAGTGCAAACCAAGTTTTCTTGTTTTATGAGCAATACTCCCAACTATTTGATGTAATGCCTATGTGGATTTTAAAGAGGGATTGAAGTGGTTTTTGAAGGGTTTTTCAACATTTTTTTTATTTCATCAATTTTAGATAACTAAGTATGCTCTATCATTCTAGTTTCACATCTTGGGTTTAAGACCTACTATTTTTTTTTCTATTTTTTTCATTCAATGTGTTGTGACTTTGTTGCCCAATATATAGGCACCAATTTGGAATCATTTACCAATCTCACATCCATAAAAAAACATTAATTAATAGTTACTTAGTGATTCCTTCAATACATTCGTAACCTCATGATATAACCAAGGATCTTTCTTCAATGAGCTACAAATAAAGTCATTTCATGTAGGTTATTTTTTTACAATGTTATCAACATATAGGGGTTATATGTAACTATTTTTTCTTAACCTAGTGATAGTATTTGGGGTTAATATTGTATTTGGGTTTGCTTACATCTATTTGTTGATTATAGATTTTGTGTGATTTTAATACCCAGTAAGGTATACTCCTAGGAACACCTTCCAAGGTCTAAGATGAGCTTTAAGTGTAGGAGAGAAAATCCACTCTCAGCAAGTTAGCATAGAATCCTCCATAGTTTGTAGATGAATTGATTTAACTCATTTATTGACAACCCTTGCCTTGTGAGTGGGTTTTGATTCTAGAAAATGGAGCAATGATTTTGAGACCTAACAAAAGCATACACAAAATAACACTTTGGGTTAAAAATTCAAAAGTTCATTTTAAGACAAATATCAAAATATGAGAGTGAATTTCAACCCAACTTTAATCTTATAAAATAAGGAACACATACACAACTCCCAAAAAAAAAGGGTCGATAATCAAGTCTTCAACATACATCCTACAAAACCCACCAAGTTGGTAGTTTAAGGAATGTAGATCTTTGCCACATGAAAAGTAATACAATCAATGGTTAGCCAAAAAATAAAAGTTAGTCCAAGAGGAAAAGAAAACACCTTAAATAGATTGTTCATGATTTTTTGATAAATATTAAGAAAGAATTTGTTGAAAAATGATTTTGTATGCAAAATTTATGAGTGCTTAAAATTTTAAACTGAAAGGATAAATTTGAAGGATTGTACATAATTATCAATGTAAATTCTAAGAGTTTTACATATTCCATTATAAAGGGCTTTGAGCTAGCTTTCCAATACCTATAAAATTTTAAAAATAAAATTAGATTTATGAATAAGTTATTCTTATTTGACTGAATGGTACTGTTGGAACCAAAATTTTCATAAAAATTCTAAGGAATTTATCAACTAAAATATGAAATTCCCACTATCATTTTCATAAAAAGTCACATTATCACTATCCACAAAGTCAATTTTTCCCTTTACCGTGATACCGCTACCGCATTGGCCATCCTTCATAGCCCTCACATCATACCTTTCTACCACAACTCATTATAGAGTAGCTTGTGGTATGATGGTAAAAGGAGTCACTACTATAAACTATAACCTTCACCCTTTACTACTATACCTCGGGGGGTCAATACATAGCCCACAGTAGAGTGGTACACTAAAGAGGAGTATTAAAAGGACACTATTGTATCATAGAAGAGAAAAAAGTGACCCACAATAGAGTGGTATGTTGACTATATGTACCAAGGAAACACCGTGGTACCATAGGGGAGTGAAAAGTAACACGAGGTAGTGTAGTAAATCAGCCATTGGATCATTTAAAGCATACCAATCACATTAGTCAACGTCGAAATATAAAATTGAGCTCGATACAAAGATTTGAATTGTTCAAATTTATGATTCAAGAGTAAATGCATCTTGGTGATAAAATACATGAAATAAGATGAGATTTTCCATTCAGAATAGCTGAAACCAAGTTGCAAATGAGCTCAAAGTGCAAGAGTAAAGGGAATTCTTCAAGGAAAGTTATATCACTGGGTAAGTTTTGCTCATCACTCTCTATGAATTTTATAAAATGGCACCAAAGAAGGCTGAAGTAGGAGTTAAAAGGGATGAAGCCAAGAGTAGTAAACCATCCTTGTAGTCCCCATTGCTTTGTTTATTCCCTGGTTTAGTGGACAAAGGACCCAAAAAGGTTTTTAGAGATTTAGCTCAAGGATGAAGAGATCCCATTGTTCCTCAGTCAGGTTGGAACCTCTATTGTTATTTCTATAGAAATATGAATGATAATGTTCCAACATCAAACCCATGGATCTTTGATTTAGCTAAACTAATTGTTCCCAATATTTTCATTGATGTAGAGCTAATTAAAGCCCTTTCCCATAGCTACCATGCCCTAACCAAAATGGTTAGGCTTCCAAATGGTGGGTGCTTAGTTGATGTCTCAAGAGAGGCTGTTATCAAGTGTTTTAACCTAAATAAACAAGCTATAATAGAGGTAAATTTAGTGAAACTAGAGTAGGAGTACAAGAGGTTGAGAAGAACATATCAAAGTGATGAGCTCCCTATACATATGAAGAGGGTTGTTAATAACATAATACTCCCCTTAGATCCCTTCGTCTAAAATGGAGCCTTTCCTAGTTTTAGATTTTTAGGTTTATTTCAAAAACACTTATCATGCATTCTCTCAAGTGTTAGGGGTAGATGTAGAGGAAAATATGTTAGTAGGGTTGATGAGAATGGCCATGATAATTCAACACTCTGAGTCAAATGTAGAATTTTATTTCGTATCTATGATTGAGGATAAAATACATAAGGTTTTGCTAAAGGTTAAAGAGGCTAAGACTCCCATTGCCTTTAGGAAATATTATTTGTTGTGTCATTTAATCTTGTACCAGAATGAAATGAAATGGACTAAAAGAATGAAGTTGTGTACACAAGGGAGTGGAGTAAAACTCCATGTGTATAATTGATGTTACATATGGGATAACAGATGTACATAATTTGATTTTGTTGTTAGACTGATAGCTGCCCTTGGTTACCCAACACCAAGGTTACCTAAATCATTGATAAGAGTAATGAGGCATGTATAGTATAAGCTAGACTAGGGCTATACCCATAACTATGCGCTAATTGGTTATTTATGCCACAACACACCATTATTAGAGTATACAGATGCAGCCAGGAACCACATATCTTACCCCAATTTGTACCTGCATGGGTTTTTTTTATAATTCATGTGGAAGATGCTTTGGATGGAACATGATTTGATGAGGAATCAAAGGAAAGGAACATTTTTTCCTAATTTGACAATATTTGAAGAATTGGCTATTGGATCTGATATGCCAGAATAATTGCAGAGGTTCATGAGGGTTAATTATCTCCTCAAGTCTAGAAAGGAGAGAGTGTGTGACCCAAAGGGTCATATCAATAGGATTAGAAGAACCTTGCTAACAAAGAGGGCTATTTCACATGAATTTGACCCTGATGAGGATGTTATCATAAATTAGGTATGTCTTGCTAATGTAATACAAACTAGGAAAAGATGGATAACAATGATGCAATGGGAGAATTAGAAGAAGGAGAAGGGTAAAAGTTTTAAAGGGTTTTTTGTAGATGAACCCAACCTTCTGAAGAGGATGCAAATGATCCTTCATAAATTGTATGAATTATACAAAATGGCCCAACATGAGGGGTTGATTCCACTTCCCACACCTCACGAACCACCACATGAAGCTTCCACATCACATAAACCACCCTCATTGCATTCAAATCCATCCCCTTCATCTCCTACTCATGAACCACATGCCAAGAGACAAAAGACCGAGCCATTGGTTGATTATGGCTCAAGTGATGATGAAGAACAAGAAGCATTCTTAGCTATGACTGAGATAAAGGAGGCAGTTGAACAACAAAGAAGTCAAACACCCCATGATCCTAAGGCTAGGCTATCAAAGGAGGGAGCTAATGAAATTCAAGAGGATGAGAGGGTGGTAGCCTCTCTAAGGTTTATGGAAGATGATAACTTTATCCATACCAATGAATTTAAGGACTTCTGGATTAAGATGAAGATGAAACACTTTGATGAAAGATTAAAAATCAATCTTATAGCAGCTAATGAATCAAAGCAGAATAAGATATAGGCTTAGACATTTGCAGAGTTAAATGTTGATAGCATTAATGTCACCCCCTAGGAGGTGAGAGAACTAGTATTGAAAGTGATTGTTGATTATACTAGGAATGGGGATATCCAAAGTGTTTCTTCTAGATCAAATCAGAGCATAGGATGATCCTATGTTAGTAGTAGAATTTGATTTAGAGGAAGGTGTCTTAGGAACAAGGTATAATCCTACTACCCAAACACTTGCTTTGTGGAAAAACTAGAAAAACACAAGGAATATTCAACTCTTGGATGTAGTGTAGGAAATGAGGGGTTCAAATATGGTGAGAACAATGAAAGACACAACCCCCATAGAAGCTACAACCATGACTATGCATTCTACAATGTTCACTAAGGATGTCATAAAAAATATGGAATAGAAGATTAATGTATAAGAGAAGAGATTAAAATTGTCAAATGATGAGGTGAATTTTTTTTTTTATTGAGAATGTGAAGCTAAAACAATAGTTGCAGTAGGCCACCATAGTAAGAGAGGATGAACTAATTGTTTATCACCCACCTGTCTAGGTAGAGGATCCACAAATACAACAAATGAAAGATGAAATTGATAAATTAAAGAAACATAATATGGAGGATGTCAAGCATCATATCATGGAGACTCTAAGAAAGATATTAGAGTATAGAGTTAGGATATTGAAGGAGAAGATAAATGGATTACATGAAAGCTTCAACAATTTGATTAAAGCTTTGTAGCAGATAGATGTTAACTCCCCTATCCTTAAAGAGCTCTAGAAGAGATGGAAACCTACCTATCACATACTGACTACTCTGTGCAAAGCCACACAAAGGGATCCAGATGTGCCACCAAGACTCAAACCTACACAAGAAATGGTAAAAGTTGTAATTGAGGAGTATAAGTATTTGGTAGATATGAGGAAGAAAGTGGAGAGTAGGAGGATTTCATTTGAGTCTATTAAATACATCTTAATCCCATCAATCTCCAAAGATGATAATTATAAGTAAAAATGTATGGATGAATGGAGAGAAGAATTTGATCAAATGATTCCTAAATGCTTAACACATGTACAGGATGATGGGGAGATTAGTCTCAACAAATTTCATACTTTACTTGAAGGAATTTTTATACTGGATAGTGGATACACAAAGTTCATGGTGGATGTTAGAAACCTCCTAGATAATAGATGAGAAGTCACCTCAAAAATTTTGCAGTTACACAAGAATTCAAATGGCCAAGTGACCTAACAATTAATAAGTGGCAGGAGAAATATTTGGGATTTGATGAAGATTGATTATGAGCATCATGAGGAGGAAATATCATACAGTAAAGGATTTGAACAGGTCTTAGGTGACCACGAGCTTTTACTCGGAGATTAATAGATTAACACACATGTTTATTATTAAGTGCCTTTAAAGCTTTGTTTAATTTCATTTTTATTTTTTATTTTTTATCAAAGGACATGTCCTTTGGTCTAAATTTTGTTACCTCTTGTATAAATAAGAGACACCAAGACCAAAATATATTATTAGATTAGATAGGATAAAGTAACACGTGAATAGGGACAAGCATAATGCTTACATTTCAAAAGACCATGATGCATGTATAAATTTTGAAGAGGTCAATGAAAGATATCCAATTTTGTGGCCTAATCTTGGTATCAACTGTTTGCTAGAATTATTCAATTATTTGGTTGTCTCCATTTTAATGCTTCTTTGTTATTTAAATTGGTATATCAATTATATATTCAATTTATCAATGCACATTTGTTGCACTTGTGTGATATGATTAATCCGTTTTCCCAAAGGAATTAAACATCCTTCTAGTCAATCATAGTAATCTAGAAGTGTTAATTGGATCAATAAGAAAGAACCATATAGTTAGGGTTTTCAATCTATCTCCAATCTGGTGTTATCTGTGTTCTTGCATAATTTATTCAATAGGTTCTTTCAAGCAAAGATTAAATGCTTTTGGAAAATTATAAGTAATCTAGTTGTGTCAGTTGGATCCATAAGTAGGGTTTGTCAATCATTTGCTTGCATGTTTATACAAGTTATAAACCAATATCAGTGTTCCAAACAGTTTGAGTTATTGCCAATCTAGGTCACATATTCTAGATCTTCATTAGACTCCATCTACCCAACAAGGCACTGGTCTTATCCATTTCATCATTTAGTTTTATCAAATTTATTTTTAGAACTTTACATCTGTTAAAACTAAACATGTTCATAAACTCCATCTTGATATTGCTTATAAAATTTATACCCAAATAGGTCTACATCTCTCCACTTCCAATTTCCATTGTAAATAGATTGCTTAAGTAGGAAACACACAATTTAAGTCTACTCCATTTGCATAGGTATACCCACCTAGGTCTATCAGAGCCTAAAGAGAAGAAGGTTCAAATTCATCATTTGGTCTTGTACATTAGCCTAAAATGTACCGAGAGCTTGGAAACCTCTTATGGTTTCTCAACTAACATTTTTGAGAACTAATAGGTGCTTTCTTGAAAACTTCAATGGAGGGAGGAGGCTAGGGTTAGCCCTCTTTCAATTGGCCCTTGGTCACCCAACTGACCATAACATAAGAAATGGGCTTCATGGGTATTGGGGGATAAATTTAATCCCTTATTTGAAATGGATTGAGGGCTTAATAGCCCACAAGAGTATGGGCATTCAAAGGTTTGTGGAGCTATTGGTCATTAATACGACTAGGGGATAAGCTCCTTAAGAAATGGTATATAATAATAATCCCTCAAGATCCATGTCTATATTGTATAGTACAATAATAAACCCCCAAGATTTGTGTATATCTCACAATTTCTTACATTGTTAAGGGTGATTTAGGCATCATAACCCATAGTTTAAAAAATTTTACTTGTGATTTGACCATTTGAACCCATATTTTTTATGGATTAAGGTGGTTTTATCATGAAAACCATGGTTTTGGCCAATTAAGCTGGTTGTTATAGATATAGGGTGTTTTTCATAAAAAATCATGGTTTTGTGTGTATATATATTTAAAATTATTGTGTATGTCTATCTAACCCATAATTTTGTGTATATATTTAAAAATGACTATATATGTGTATCTAGCCTACAATTTTATGTTTATCCTAACTATGTATATTATAGTGTGAGCGTATGACTATATAGATGTCATATGTGTGTTTGTATAGTACGAAAAGTAAAAGGCTATGATATATATTAGGAAAAAGGTGTCTCAACCTTACAATTACAAAAGATTTCTATATATAGTAAGTATGCATTTGAGCATAAATGGGTCAAAAATTTCCTTGAAAGCTACAAAATGACCAAATAAACATGATCTAGTAATGTTTTGACCCAAGATCATGTCTATATTTTGAAGATATTAAAGTTCCCATTTTAAAAAGTTTTAAAGTCTAGTTTGAGACACTTAGAGGTTGTTTTTGGGCTTGAAAGTGGTTGTAACCAATGAATAATGTTATAAATTGATAGATAACTTCATGATATTTCCAATAATTCATATAGCTCATCAATCAATCACTTAGATCAAAAGTTATGGCATCTAAAAGTTGGGTCTCCCAAATTGGAAAATGTGAAAATGTGTTGGGCATAGAAAAGAGCTATAATGGGGAGTTACATGTGTTGGTGTGTGTTTTTACACATCATAGTGAATATTTGATTAGAGAGAATTCGAGTGCCACTTTTTGGGTGATTTTACCACATGGTTATACAAATAATGTTTAATAGTTTCATGAATTCTATCTCCTATATATCAGGTGCTTGAGATGGATGTTGCATGTGAGTGTCTTATAGATGTTGAGTTGCCTCCAGATCTTTGATTTGTGATGCTAATGTAAAAATATTGGTCTAAAAGTATATTGCAATATTTATTATTTATGAATAATATATTGGGTGGCTCTTGGAATGTGGGGTTTTTCTCTCAAAAGGGTTTTCCCTATGTATATCATTGTGTTCTATCATGAATGGTATTTATGTTTATTTTTTTTAGTTTCTATAATTGTCTATTACCTACTTCAAATGTAACCATGACCTATATTTTAGTCTTGAAATACCCTATAAAATGTTGGTCACCAAAACCACTCAAAGTGAAGCATGAACCTATGAAATAATGTTAGCTAAAAACCATTACAACACACAAAACAAACAATGGAGTTATAAAAGGATTATAATCCTTAGTAGAGTTACTATAATGTATGTCATGGTTTAGAAATGTAAGTAGGAAGCACAAGAAAGTAAAATCTATCATAGTACTATCATAATCAATCATAGTGGCTATCATAGTCTAACTCTTACAACTTCTGACACATGCCACCAATTTAGGTTCACAATAGGTTCATAAATTGGGATGCCTCTCTCCTCCAAATTAGGATGCATGCCATACTAGTCATATTTCATGGAGGATGCCAACTCACTAAGGTAGCTCCCTCAAAGTGACATCATAAGATGAACATAAAATAATTGTGTAGGAATAAATAAATAAATAATCAAGTAAATGAATGCTAGGACTTGCAAAGGTTGAGGCATTGTATTCCCAACAATGATGTGTATAGTTTTAAATTTTTTCTTTTGGTCACCATTTACAACATTTCCATTAGGGTTTGAAGTTTGTAACCATAATTTTTTTAAAGCATTTTGGGATTAAGTAAATCAATGACTGTTTGATAAGTATAAAGATCATAACTTGAGAGACTTTTTTTTCTTCCAAGTAAGAAAGGAAAATCTATGTATTCTTGGAGAAGAAAAGGTTTGATAGATTCTTGATCCCATTATTATAGAAATTCAAACAATGAATACACAATTTTTTTGCAAGAAAGTGATCTTTATAGGAAATAACTATAGGCCACCAAATAGGTCATTGATTAATAGACAAATCCTCATGAAATTTATTTCAATCACACCAAATATGGATCCCAAATATTTCTTGATGTTTTTTTATTAAAAAGAAGTGACCTGGGCCTAAATATATTCTTTCATGGTAAGAAGGGTATGGATCCCAAGAGCCTTCCACACTAGGTAGCTAATGGGAACAATAGTAGAAATGCAATGCTAAACTAAAATTTTTAGGCTTTATCAACTTCAAGGGCTCTAGAATTCCATTTCATACATAAGGATAAACCTTGGTGTCACATTTAAGGCAACCCAATTCCTCTAGAGTCATTTGGAAGGAAATAGTAATCTTAAACCACATAGCAAAATTCTTTGTTATTTTCCAAAGAGGCCCATAGGAATTCCTTGAGAAAATTTTCAATCACCAAGTAGGAGGCTTGAGAAGGAAGCCAAAAAGGAGAGTAGTAAACATGTGTGGCAACCAATGCTTTTGAGCACACCTAGAATATTCATGTTATTGAAAGAGGCTTAGTAATCCAATAGGTGAACTTTTTCTCAATTATAGAAATGACAACTTGCCACAAGGTGGAAGCAGAGGCTTCAAAGGATTTAAGGGAGTGTTGAGAAACTTGAAATATGATAAATCCTTTTCCATCTATAGGAATTTAACCAACGAGGTTTAAGAATAAAGGATATCCTCTAGTATTGAGTTTTTGGTCACTAAATGTTCAACCCTAAAGCTTTACAAACACATCTAGGTACTACAAGACATATTTGATATTCTCCTCTTCATCCAACAAATTAAGAAATAATTCATATTTAAAATAATCATTGACTAAGTGGTGGAATTAGGCAAAGAAATTCCTTTTACTAAGTTTTATGAAAATGCATGAGCCAATACAGCTAAATCCTTCACCTGCAAGTACACAAAGATAAGAAGCTAAAGGACACTCTTGAGAAATGGATTTAAAAATCCCAAAGCAATTAGATATTGACCACTAATGGTAATATAAGTAGAAACATCAACAACTAATATTTTTGACTAAATGTAGAAAATGAGGTCAAAATCCTAATTGTTTAAGCATGACAAGGATAAAAAGTATTCATTGTGATCATAAGCTATATTAAAAGAAATATTAAGAAAGATTGATGGTTTTTGATAACTCTAGCCCATTCCATGATTTTCCAAATAGAAATAATATTATCAAGAATATATATGGTTTTAATTAAGTCATCTTGCTCAGGACAAACTAGTTGTGGGAGAAGATGAAATAGGTTCAAGGCAAGAGTTTTTGAAAATGATATTATAGGAGTAATTCAACAAAGTGATTCATCTCCAATAATAAAGATCCTTTACATAGCTAAGCTTAGGTATGGAATTAATATTTCCTTTATTTTTTAAACTACCCAATGAATTGGAATGGAAGGCTTCAAGATAAGCCTTATGAAGATCTTCACCCACAAAATCCCAAAGGGATTTATAGAATTTACATGGAAAGCAATCAAACTCAAGAGATTTATCATTAGCCATGGTGAAGAGCCTAATGAAAATTGTCTTTTTTAAGCAATTGGTCATAGATGATTTTTTGAGAGTTGGAGACTTAGTAAAGAACTATTCTCATGCATCACTTAAGAGTAGTATCCTCTTTAGAATTGTCCTTTTGAGTAGTATATTCTTTCTCATAGTTCCTAACAAAGGCTTGAAGAAAGTGCTAAATCAAAATCCATTGGCCTTCTTTAATCTTTTTAATAGCCTAGAAACTATAGTGAGCATGCAAGGCCTAGAAAAAATCCTTAGACGTGGTCTCCAATATTCAACTAGTGAAGATGGGATTTAACTTTATCATCTCTAGTAGTATGATTAATTATAACCCACTTCTTGTGGAAGAGCTTAGCTATCCATAGTTGCAAAGCAAGAGCAAAAGGTTAAGCCTCCAAAGTGACCATGAATTGGTGGAGTTTTGAGTGGGCTAGTTGGTGCCCATAGATTATACCAATCAATCTAGCCTATCTATTGCATGGCATGGGACTTCAAATTCCAAACATGTTAGATATGGGTAACATAGTCTATATGTAAGCAATGACATGTTTAAAAAAAAATGAGTCTTCTTCGCCTTAGGTTTAACAAATTGTCATTCAATGCAGAAATTGTATACATATGATCTCATTTAGATAAATGTATCCACCTACCATTTTTGAATATTGATTTGAGTTGTTAGACTTATCAATTTAATATGACTTTATTCATTTATCTTCCTAGTTTATTAGATATTTGTATCCACCACCTACTTTTGAATATTTCCTGATTACGAAATGAGTTTTGAAGTGAATGACAACTAGAAAGAAGCCCGATCTGCTGACTTGACTTTTTGAGTTTTTAGACTCGTCAACTTAATATGAGTTTCTTGGCAAGTGATATACGTAAGTCTATATAAAGAGGCACAACAGAGGTCTAAAGTTTTTAGACTTTTCAACTTAATATGAGTTTCTTGGTAAGTAATATAGTGTTGAATAAGAGAGCGTTGAATAAGAGAGCATCGAACAAGAGGTTTCAGACATGGGCAACATAGTCTATATGTAAGACAGTGACATGTTTCAAAAAAATCAAATCTTCTTAGCCTTAGGTGTAGCAAATTGTCATTCAATGTAGAAATTGTATACATATATGATCTCATTTGGATAAATGTATCCACCAACTTTGTTTGAATATTGATTTGACATGTTAGACTTATCAATTTAATATGACTTTATTCATTTATTTTACTAGTTTATTAGATATTTGTATTCACCAGATACTTTTGAATATTTCATTGATTACGAAATGAGTTTTGAAGTGAACGACAACTAGAAAGAGGCCCGATCTGCTGACTTGACTTTTTGAGTTTTTAGACTTGTCAACTTAATATGAGTTTATTGGTAAGTGATATACGTAAGTCTATATAAAGAGGCACAACGGAGGTCTAAAGTTTTTAGACTTTTCAACTTAATATCTTACCGAATAATTAGTATGTGATGACTTTGGAGTTAAGGTGACTAAGAGAGCGTTGAATAACAGAGCGTTGAATAAGAGGTTTCAGACAAGAGAGACACAACGGAGGTCTATATAACACTCCTTTCTTATACAATTTACACAAAGTAGCCAAAGCTAAGAGCAGAGGAACAGTTTGAGTAGACGCAGAATTTTCTTAATGGCTTGCTCAGGGTAAGATTGTATAATAGAATGCTTTTATGCTTTTTTCTTGCTTTCTGCTTATTCCATGGTAATGGTGGACTGATTTACGTAGTATATGGTGTACATCTTTTTTAAGTTGATTTATTAACTTGAGTTGGCTTCGTCAGTATAAGCTTGTATCACCGAATGCTTTTATTCTTTTTTCTTGCTTTTTACTTGTATGGTGATGTTTAAGGATTTAGTTTTGTTTGGTTTACATAGTTTATAGTTTATGTTGGTGTATCTGATGATTTGAGTGGGTGTGGTATAGGATGTGGAGATTCGAAGGCAAAGTGGCAATAGTGACAGGTGGATCAAATGGTATAGGTGCAGCCACGGCAAGGAAGTTTGCGGGAGAAGGTGCTTATGTGTACATTGGTGACATCGATGAAGAGGAAGGGCTTAAAGTTTGCCGAGTGCTCCATGGGAGTTGTTCATTTGTGAAATGTGATGTGGCAATCGAGAGCCATGTGAAAGGGGTTGTAGATCGAGCAATGGAGGAGAAGGGACGTCTAGACATCATGGTCAACAATGCGGGTATGTTGCACACTCATGGTAATTCCATCACGAAGGTTCCACTGGACACTTGGGAAAGAGTGATGGCAGTGAATTTGACAGGGTCTATGTTAGGCATGAAGCACGCTGCGAGGGTCATGATTCCACGCAATTCTGGTTGTATACTCTTTAACTGTAGTGTGTTGGCACTTCTTAAGACAGATAATTGCTCTCATGGCTACATGGCTTCCAAGAATGGTCTGTTGGGGTTGATGAGGAGCGGTGCAGTGGAGTTGGCAAAGACAGGAATACGTGTCAACGCTGTCTCATCCTATGCGATTGTGACAAAGATGATGGCGGAGTGGCTTGATGAGGCATCTAATGGGCAATGTCCTCCGGAGGTCCTTGAGGATGAGATTGAGAGGAACGCCACGAATGGAAGGAAGATTACTGTTGATGATGTGGCCAATGCTTTCTTGTTTCTAGCATCTGATGAGGCTTCCTACATCAATGGTCACAACCTCGTAGTTGATGGGGCTTATTCTATTCATGGGCGGGATATTGCATCCTTCAAAGATCCACCTAACAATTAGAAAGTTCTAACATTGGACCTATAAGTTATATTTTTAGTTGGAGCCTTCTTAAGAACTTATATTGATTGGAATATACGCTCCAACATAACTATTAGTTGTTAGAATAAGTCACAATAGAACTACACATATGATGTGTATGTGTTGACATCAAATAATGTTTAGGTGTCCATTATGTCTAGTTTGTTGTTGAACAACTCCAGTTAGCTGTCATCATAATTAGCATGATTATAGGAAGCTTGTTGAATGTTTGCAACTATAAAATATGTATTGTTGTTGATAAATATCAGTGAATGAGTTTATTTGCAGTTTCATTCTCTATATTTTTGCTGATGATATTTTTTTTCTATTAATATTTTCTATTTCAATTGCATCTTATCAGTACTTAACAGGCTTCTAGTTCTATCTATTAATTTCTTATTCATCCTATTTATGAATCCCTTTCTCTATGGCATATATGAATTGTTTCCTACCTCACAATATGTCCATGCTTCTATAAGTCATCAAATTCTCTAAAGAAATATTTGTCATCTATTATCTAAACTTAATGCTTTTTTTATTTTTTGATCCATCTAAATTTCAATAACAACCTTAAAATCTTTAAATTTGCTAACTTTTAGATTTGTGCCTTAAAAAATAAATCCACATATAATGTGAGTAGTCATTAAAAAATGAACATAATAATGATATTTTCTAATTGAAGAATCATGGGCACATGATCCAAAAAATCACTATGAATAACCTCTAATAATCCCTTTTCTTTAGTGCTATAACAATTAAGTTTTTTACTCTATTTTGCAAACACACAATGCTCACAAAACCAAAATCTATAAAATAACTAAATAACCATCCAGTATAACTTTTCTAACTATAGTCTTAATCCCTTTTTCACTAGTGTGGCCCAATGTCTTGTGTCATTATATACATGAATATGAGTTCTCAATTGGATAGGTTAAGTTATAATAAGTAGATGAACTAACTTAATCAAAGTCCCACACCAAAATCCCTTATCTAGCACTAGATTCCCTCTAGTCATTCTAAAATCATTACTATCAAATTTGACATCCATTCTAACATTATTCACTTTAGAAACCAAAACTAAATTTCATGTTAAAGTTAAAATGTGCAACACATCTATGACCTATTTTACTCATGGGATCTACTAAACACAAGGTTTGCCTTCCCTTTGCTAATTATCCAATGAAAACTATTATTGCCAAGGAATGCCTCATCATAATTATATAATCTATATCAATAAAATCACTCCCTATGGGGATGATCCATTTGGTTTGAGGCACTTAAATCAAGCAACCAAGATTTATCACTTCAAATTTAGTTGAAATGAATAAAGTTGCATTTTCATAATGAGTGGATTTACCAATTTTGAAATTTCTAGAACAATTTTTCTTGTTTCTACATAGTGAAGATTTATTTAGTTAATGCTAGAAAAATGATCAAATTGATTAATTAAATCAATGTTATTTACGTAATTAAAATTGGATGTAGATCTATGAGATATTCATGTTGTGATAATAGTAGTAATGGAACAATTTATTTTAGATGTCTACAATTTTGATCCTCTTTTATATGATATTATATAACATTGTTTCAAAGAAAAACAATCTACAATTTTTTTTTTAGACTACTTGCCCTATCCTTTGAGAAGAGAATTAGTTAGTACATATGATGTATAGAAGACTCCTCAAGAGGGAAAAAATGTTGGGGGACTTGGATGGGCTCTTGATATGAGAAATACCTAAATAGAGGATGAGAAAAGAGGGTGAGAGAGTAACATTAGAGTGAAAAGAAGAAAAAAATGGAGGAAAAACCTATAAATACATGTCAATGTTGTGTCATCCTTTGGGTCTATGACAAAGATGATTGAGGAGTGGCTTGATGAGGTGTCTAATGGGAAATTTCCTAAGGAGGTCATTAAGGATGAGATGGAAAATAATGCCACCAATGGAAAGAAGCTTATTGTTGATGATGTGGCCAATGCTTTCTTGTTTCTAACATCTGATGAGACTCCATACACTAATGGCCACAACCTTATAGTTGACAGGGTTTATTATGTTCAAGGGTGAGATATTGTGTCCTACAAAGATCCACCTAAGAATTATAGAGTTGTAACATTACCAATAATAAGTTCATTTTCAATAAAAGAGGAGTGGAATCTTTTTTTAAATTCACACTTTATTCTTAACAAAAAAAATTAATACAAGAATATTTTAATGATGTATTACATGTGGTCTAGTAATTCAGTTAGAATCATCAATATGATGTGGTATACTCAGCTTTATGATTAGGAATTAAGATCCTTCATATATTCTTATATTGTAATGGCTAAAAGTGCATGTTATCACATGAATGGTAATCGTGTGTTTTTTTTAAAAATGTTTTTTATGTTCTAGGGATTTTAGACATGTTATATTGAATCCTAGGTACATTAAAATTTTTTGTTTCATACCATTTATAATTACTCATAAAATGAAGGTGCTATGACATGTTTATTGTTCAACCTTATTGGCTTTGTAATGCTACAATTTTTAACCTTCACTACTTTTACTTCATTACAATGATTTGAAATTCATTTTGATGTCATTTTGAATAGTTATGTTGTACAGAATAGGCCATTCTAGTAGTTCAAAATTGCGTGTTTTAATAAAGCTAATTTAATTGATGAAAGAGGTGATACTAAGATCACTAGGAGTGACCTCCAGATTGTAAGAGTTGCCAATGTACTCAACCTCCCAAGATCACCTACAATACCAAAGATTACCTTCTATAAGAGAGTACAACAAGAGAAATAATTTCTCAATTATAGTACAAAGTTAATTATGATCCATGTGATGTCTATCTAAAAATATATTTAAGAGGCCTTAATTAAAAAGACAACATTGAGGGATAAGACAAGACAATATTGTTACAAGGGTCTTAATCCTATTTCATGAGACAACTAAAGATAAAATCACAAGTGTATTAAAGACTTCCAAAAGTTAAACTTAGTATATAAACATGTGTGAATAGGCTCTAACTAATAAATGGTTAAATAATCTTCTTTGCCCACACTACAAAAGTGAAACTGAAAGAAAATACCCATGTTCACACCAACACCTCCCTTAAGAGAAACATAGGGAGAAGTAAATCAATGCAAGAATACAAAGATGCATTAGTGATAATTTTAAGAAACCCCCCTTAAATATAGCTATAAAATCCTAGTAAATTTTCTATTTTTTGGAAAAAAAATAAAAAATTGTATTGGCAAACCTTTCCTTAAAAAAATAATTTGCTGGCGATGTTTTCTACATCACTAGATATTAGTAGAATTTTTTTTGGAAAAAATATATTAATTATCATGGCAGATCCTTCCTCTAAAAAAAAAAAATTTTTATGGAAAATTGGGGGCCCTAGGGGTGGTAACAATTAATGAGTTTATGGGATCAAGAGGCAACACCCCTTGTAGGGTTTGAGGGGGTAATGTCTCCTGAATGCATCTTTAATACAACATTTAACCTCTTCTTGAATTGGTGATGAGGGCACAACCCGAGACTCCGAAAATAACCCACAAACAAGAGAATATTTTTATTATTCAGAAAATGGAGCTTCTTACATGCAGAGGATCTCAAATCCCTAAGTTCTACAACACATGCAAGTTACATAAAGCTACATAATCACCCTTTCGCAATATGTGAGCTTGTCCCCAAAAAGTTACCCAAAAAATTATAAACCCGCCATAAATAGAGCTCCTCATTAGTTTGGAGCCAAAACAACATTCAAATTGAGTTTAGGCGGTTTGGCGCCAAAATTTACAACATGAAGTTCAAATTTCAAAAGAGCATTTGCAATGGTATCTTCTAGAAAGTGCGCCAACTTCCGGGGCCATAACTTTTGATCCGGGACTCTGATTTCGAACCGTTTGAACCGTTGGAAAGGTCTCGAAGTCAAGAAAGTGGGCCAATTGCTCGCCAATTTTGGCAAGTTTTAGGGCGATCGGGAGCTCTAAGTGCCTCAAATCCCACTCAAAAATATTTTTAGGTGCAAATCTGGAAAACTAAAACTGTAATATCTTTCAACCAAGAACAGAAAATAAAAACCATAAATTGGGAATTTCATTATGATGAAAAGGGTATCCAAAAATGTAAAAACATCTAAAAAATGAGAAACTTGAAATTTAACTATTTTTGGGTGATGCAAGATTGCCCTTACACCACTGGATGCTTCTGCATTAGACACCCAGGGTAATTTGAGAAGTGAGCCTGTCACGTCTCAGATGGTGGAGGAAAACCCAAATGGTCAACCTCTGCCTTAGACAACCGGGACGAATCTTCAATAGGCCTTCATTTCCATTTCACTAGATATTCTTCATACTGCCTGTTCCTAGTACTCCTTCCCACACGACTATCTAGGATTTCTTCAATCTCCTCCTTTTCTGAAGTAGGTGCTGGAATCCCACACTGTTCCATCGTTGGTACTTCATATGCACCACAATCATGATACTTTGTGAAATCTGAAATGTTGAACATAGGGAAATGTTGAATCCATCCGACAACTCTACCTCATATGCATTCCCGAATCATGCCTCTTCAAAATTTTACAGGGACCGAACTTCTTCATCTTCAATTTGTTATATGTTCCCACTGGAAACCTTTCTTTCCTCAAGTGGACCATCACTTCATCACCAATCTGAAACTCCTTATACCTCCTCTTCTGATCTGCCTTAGCCTTATCTGCATATTCATCTTGTTAATATGTTCTCTTACCTTCTCATGTATATCCTTGATGTGTTAGCAAAATCTTCGGCTTCAACACTTATTTTCTTGTCTTGGTCCATCTTCCTCAATTCTGGAGCTGTTCTGGGGCTACCTCCATACACAATCTGGAATGGTGATCTACCGAGTGCTTCTATTGATAGAATTGTTGTAAAAAATTCTGCCTAGGGTAAGATCAAGTCCCATCCCTTGGGTTTATCTCCTACCAAACATCTCAGTAGGTTACCCGGACTCCTATTAACAACCTCTATCACCCATCTATTTGTGGATGGTGTGCAGATCTGAATTCAACTCTGTCTTCAACTTCTTCCACAAGGTCCTCCAAAAGTACCCCACAAATTTGGTGTCACGATCTGAAACAATACTTTGGCAGACCATGTAGCCTCACCACCTCTTTGAAGAACAAGTCAACAATGTGGACTGCATCATGGGTCTTCTAACATGGAATGAAATGTGCCATCTTCAAAAACCTATCAACCACCACAAAGGCTTAATCATTCCCTCATTGTGTCCTTGGCAAACCAAGAACAAAGTCCATACTTATATCCTCCCATGGCCTCTCTGGTACAGGTAAGGGCTGATATAAACCTATATTTGGCTCACTCCTTTAGCCATCTGGCATACTTTGCAACTTTGTACAAACTTCTTCACATCCTGTGACAACTAAGGCCAATAATAATGCTCATTGATAATGGCAATGGTCTTATCCCGACCAAAATGTCCTACCATTCCTCCACTATGCTTCTCCTTTATTAGGTTCTCCCTCATAGAACTCCTCGGGATACACAATTGACTTCCCTTAAATAACATGCCATCATGGATTATGAAATCAGCCACCTTGTCCTGTCCACTATAACAGGTTCCTTGCAAGCTTTCCAAGCCTCTACCAAATCAAGATCTTCTGCATATAGTGTCTTGAGCTCATTGAACCCAACCACTTCAATCTGCATCTTTGTCATCAATGTATTCCTACTTAACGCATCTGCAACCCTTTTGACTTCCCACTCCTATGTTTCAAAACAAAGGTATAACTCTGCAAAAACTCTACCCATTTCATATGCCTTTGATTTAATTTTCCCTGACTATTTAGGTACTGCAAGGACTGATGATCAGTATATAGAACAAATTCCTTTGGCAACAAATAATGTCTCCATTTCTTTAAAGCTTGAACTATTGCATAAAATTCCCGATCATATACGTAATACTTTCTCTTTGCATCATTTAACTTTTCAGTGAAATAGGCAATGGGCTTACCTTCTTGGCTCAACACTACTCCAATGGCACAACCACTGGCATCACAATCCACCTGAAACACCTTCTTGAAATCTGGGAGGGCTAGAACAGGTTGCTCTGTCACCTTCTGCTTCAATAGTTCAAAACTTTTTGCCGCTCCACTGCTCCACTTGAATTCTTTTCTATCCACTCTCATTGTTTCAATCAGGGATCCACAAATACTATTAAAGTTTCTAATGAACTTCCTATAAAAACTAGCCAAACCATGGAAAGATCTCACCTCGATAGTAGTTCTTGGGGTAGGCCATTCCAGAATAGCCTTCACCTTCTCTGGGTCCATCTTGATACCTTTTGCTGAGACAACAAACCCCAAGTACACTAACTCCATCTTCAGAAAACTACACTTCTTCAGATTAATCAATAGTTTCTCTTCTCTTAACTTCTAAAAGGCTCTCCGAATATGCATCAAATTCTCATCCAACGTCTTACTAAAAATCAAAATATCATCTAAATACACAATAACAAAACTTCCTAGAAATTATTTTAGTACCTCATTCATGAGCCACATGAATGTGCTTGGTGCATTGGTTAGCACAAAAGGCATGAGTAACCACTTGTATAGGCCCTCTTTGGTCTTGATGGAAGTCTTCCATTCATCTCCCTCTCAAATCTGGATCTGGTGATATCCACTCTTTAGATCAATCTTTGTGAAGTACTGAGCTCCACTCAAACAGTCCATCAAGTCATCCATCCTTGGCAGGGGAAATCTATACTTGATTGTTATCTTGGTTATGGCTCGGGAATCTGTACACATCCTCCACTCCCCATCCTTCTTTCTTGCTAGTACTGTAGGTACTGCACATGGACTCAAACTCTCCTGTATCAAACCCTTTCTCAACAAATCTTGAACTTTTCTGTTCAACTCCTCATTTTCTGCTAGAGTCATTCTATGAGCTACCTTACTTGGCAAACTAGCTCTAGGAATCAAGTCAATCTGATGACTGATCTTCCTTATTGGCGGTAAACCCTAAGGTACATTATTAGAAACAATATCCTAAAACTCATCCAACATCCTAGAAACTTCTTCTGGAACCTTCTCACTATCCTCATTACTCATTCTAGGAATCAATGCATAACACACACGTTCATGCTTCATACCTTCTAAAAAATTTCTTCCGTCTACATAACAAATTCTAGCACTACTGCATACCTTTTCTTTGGTCTCCTTGAGGGGTTTCAACTTGTGACGAACCCCATCGTTTGTCAAGGAATAAGTGTTTGCATGGCCATCATGTATAGCTCACCTATTGAACTGCCACGGCCTCCCCAACAACATGTGACATGCATCCATGGGGATGATATCACAGACTACCTCATCATGGTAGCTCCCGATCTTGAACTTTACTAGGCATTGCTCATTGACCAAAACTTTGTGGTGTTTCTGCAACCAGGCAATCTGATACGGATGTAGGTGTCTTTCCCTCTTTAGCTTCAACTTTGTGATGATCTCCTCTGATACCAAATTATCAGTGCTCCCACCGTCAATAATGACATCACAGCATTTTCCTTCACACTTGCACCTTGTGCGAAACAAATTCTTCCTCTGTTCTGGTTCCTTTTCCTCAGTCGCTAAGGCTCTCCTAACCACTAGGGTTTCTCCCCTTTCAGCATCATCTGAATGTTCAGAGTGGGTCTCCTCATCTGCATGCGCAACCCTTCCACAACATTCTGGCCTTTTGTCTACCCTTCCTTGGTGTTGTGGATATTTATAGGCTCGATGCCCTTCTTCACCACACTGGAAATACGTTCCTTTGAAACCACCTCTTCCAGATCCTTGTCCATATCTCCCTCATCCTCTACCTCTTTGATCACCACTATTTTGATCACGAGGTCGGTAGAAGTTGTCATTTCTTTGGCTTCGGCTAGTACCCACATCTTCACTTTTCTTTTCATCATCATTTCAGCTTCCTGAAGGTCTTCCATTGCCCCTTCCACTTTGACCTCCTCATCCTTTTTGCTGGCCATCAAATCTTTTGTTCAGCTTCTCTTCCACCTTCAGAGAAAACTGATACACATCCTCAATGGTGGTCATTTTGACTAAGCTTAAGTTCTCCTGAATGCTTGGTCGTAACCCATTAAGATATCGGGCTACCTTCTCCTTATTGGCCTCTGTGTGGCTCGTTCTGATGATTATCTTATGAAATTCTTCCGTATATTCTTTCATAAATTTGCTTCCTTGCTTCAACCCTTGCAATTTCTTCAACAGATCTAACTCGTAGTCCACTGGTATGAACTGCTTCTTCAATTTCTCCACCATGCGATCCCATCTAGTGATATTTTCTTTTCCTCTTCGATTTCTTTCCAACTAGACCTCTTTCCACCAAATATTGGCATGGACCTTTAGCTTCATTTTCGCAAACTTAACCCGATCTGGGTCCTCTATTTCCTCATACTCAAAATATTCTTCTAACTCATTGATCCAGTCGATCAACTCTTCCGGGTTCAGACTTCCGGAATAACTGGGGACTTCTGCTCTAGGTCTTTTCTCAATCTTCGAAATGGCCCTTATTAGCCACATTTGGTCTTGATCAATTGCTTCTTCTTCCTCTTCTGCATTTGAACCTTTTTCCTCTCCTTCATCCTCACTTTCCTCCCTTAGGTTTAACCCTCTTCTCAACTGGTCTTGTAATGCATCAATTTGTCTCTGGAGGGTTGCCAGTGCATCTCTTCCACCAGCATTTGTACCGCCTTGACCACCTCTGGCACCACCACACCTACCAAGCATCACTCTTGGAGACATCTTTTCTTGACCTCGACCCACAACCACAGTCTTGGTGTGAACTGTCTCATGATTAGTGATCTGTCCACACACTCAAGAAAACCTTGCTCTGATACCACTTGATGAGGGCGCAACCTGAGACTCAAAAAATAACCCACAAACAAGAGAATAATTTTATTATTGAGAAAATGGAGCTTCTTACATGTAGAGGATCTCAAATCCCCAAGTTCTACAACACATGCAAGTTACAGAAAGCTACAGAATCGTCATTTTGCAATATGCGAGCTTGTCCCCAAAAAGTTACCCAAAAATTAGAAAACCCAGCCATAAATAGAGCTCCTGATTAGTTTTGAGCCAAAACAACATTCAAATTGAGTTTAGGTGGTTTGGCGCCAAAAATTTACAACATGAAGTTCAAATTTCAAAAGAGTATTTGCAATGTTATCTTCTAGAAAGTGCGCCAACTTCCTGGGGCCATAACTTTTGATCCGAGACTCTAATTCGTGAACCGTTTGAACTGTTGGAAAGGTCTCGAAGTCAAGAACGTGCTCGAAATAGCTATGCCTATTTCAGCAAGTTTCGGGGCCAATCCGGGAGTTCTAAGTGCCTCAAATCCCACTCAGAAGATTTTTAGGTGCAAATATGGGAAACTAAAATTGCAATATCTTTCAACCCAGGAATGGAAAATAAAAACCATAAATTGGGAATTTCATTATGACGAAAAGGGTATCCAAAAATGTAAAAAAATCTAAAAACTAAGAAACTTGAAATTTAACTATTTTTGGGTGATGCAAGATTGCCCTTACACCACTGGATGCTCCTGCA
Organism: Sequoia sempervirens; assembly: GCA_007258455.2. Classification (NCBI taxonomy): domain Eukaryota; kingdom Viridiplantae; phylum Streptophyta; class Pinopsida; order Cupressales; family Cupressaceae; genus Sequoia; species Sequoia sempervirens. Next base: position 185,254 of record VDFB02343393.1, on the reverse strand, counting down.
TCACTTGGAACTCTCATTGGGTGTAATATAAACAATCATGACTTATACCTCTCCATGATTTTCTCTAAAGAAGGTGACCTAGTATTCAAGATTGAAAATCCCATAAAAAAATGCTTGGAGAACTACCAATTTTTTTAACTTGATTTAGATTTTTTCTTGGATACCTTTCCAAGTCTATTGCGTAAGAATAATTCCTCCTCCTTCTAAGGAGGGTATCAATGATAAGAGGTTGTTGATTACTAAAATTTGAAAATTCTAAAAATTTATATTGTCTTGCACTACTACATCTCACTTTGATCCCATTTTGAAGTGGGTATGTAAGCAGTCCTTGGGTGAAGGATGCCCCTATGACCCAAGTCTATAGGGGGGTTTGGGGATAATTCTAAATTTTGAGATTGTTCATATTAAACTTCATTATCTCTTCCTCCTTAGTATGTTTCACCTTAAAGCTGAGAATTGTAGCAAGTGGTTAAGAACTCACCTCCTTATTTATGTCCCCTTTACATAGGTCTAAGCCAATGAAAGAAACCTCGTTATCATCAAGCCTATCTATTATGAGGCATTGTGTGTTTGGATTTCTAAAATTTTGTTAGAACACACACATACATAGAGAGGGGGGTGAATTACTATATGCCTAAAATCAATTTAATTTTAGCTTATCAATCAATTTGAGCGAAAGATGTCTTAATCAAATAACATAATCAAAGCCAGAGCACATAACTATAACACTAGATATATGTGTAAAACACAACAAGGGAAAAAAAACAGTGAGAAAATATTCTTGGAATTATTGTCCAAATCTAGTCGGGTGACCCCACAATACTGGTTATACAATTTTGGCCAAATTGGACATTGAACTAATTTTTTTTAACTAAATCTTCACTTTTGAGCACCTCTAGCGGCTAAATTGTGAGGAATTTGAAGATGATGCAAACTAGTGATTTTTGACATTATGTTTGTATCTAGATTCTAAATATATTTGTTTCAAAATTTTTGGAATCAGATTGTACTTCTTTTTCCATCTCCTTCAAAAACTAGTTTTTAATAGTAAACACCATTTTTAAAGAGTGACATTACTGGCCAACACATAACTATTTTTTTATGAAGGATAAATTTATAATGTTTTCAAATTTAGATTCATAACTATGATATCTAATGCATGGAATTGGTTTCATAGCATTTCATTGAATTTTTTTTTTTTCTTAATTAAGTTTCAAAGTCAAACTAGTTACAATTTAGACATGATTTACTTTGCTAAAATATAACTTTTTTTATATGTATCAAAATTCAATTTTTTTTTTGGATAAAGGACATTAACATCTAGTGCATAGATATTTTTCATTTTTTTTTATATAATTTTCTATTTTTTCACACGTGCAGAACAAAGAGCTTGATTTTCAAAGAAAAACCTACATTCACAAGAAATGAAAAATAAATATAATAATCAAATTAAATTTATTTAAAATTATACTTTTTGGGAAGCTTATAATAAGGAATACAAACTCACAAAAAAAAAGGAATCATTTGATCCCCAAAAGGTAAATCAAAAGTGGTATTTTATCAGCATTTTGATGGGTGTAAAGGAGACTCAATTATAGGTATGGTTTAAAATTAGCAGGGTTCTATCTAAGGGGGTTTGATCTAAGGTGGTTTGATCAATCCCTCTTCAATTGTAATCCTTTAAATGGAACTTTTCAAGGCTTAAATCATTATATTTTCTAAAAATATGTGATTTTAGGAAAAATCAAGATCTCTTAGAAAGTGTAAACCAATATTATGGGATCACCCAACCTCACAAATGAATCAAAAATTATTGAAGAGAGCATTGACTAAGACATCGTCAAATAAGACATCATTGAATAAGAGAGTGTTGAATAAGAAAGATTCGAATAAGAGGCTTCAAAAAAGAGAGACACAATAGAGGTCTATATAACACTCTTTTCTTATACAATTTATAGAAGTAGCCAAGGCTAAGAGTGTAGAGGAATAGTTTGAGTAGAGGAAAAGTTTTCTTATGGATTAGTTAGTGTAAGCTTGTATTACAAAATGCTTTTTTGCTTTTTTTTGCTTTCTACTTGTATGGTGATGTTTATGGATTTAGTTTTGTATGGTTTACATTGTTTATGTTGGTGTATCTGATGATTTGAGTGAGTATGGTATAGTATGAGGAGATTCAAAGGAAAAGTGGAAAAGTGACAAGTGGATCAAATGGTATAGGTGCAGCCACAACAAGGAAATTTGTGGCAAAACGTGGTTATGTGTACATTGGTGACATTGATGAAGAGGCAGGGATTAAAGTTTTTATTTTTTGATCCATCTAAATATCAACAAGAACCTTAAAATCTTTAAACTTGATAATTTCTAGATTTACACCTTAAAAAATAAATCCACATATGTGAATAGTCATTAAAAAATGAACATAATAATGATATTTTCTAATTGAAGAAACATCGACATCATCCAAAAAAATCACTATGAATAACCTCTAATAATCCCTTTGCTTTAGTGCTATAAGAATTAGACTTTGCTCTATTTTTCAAACACACAATATAACTAAATGAACCATCCAGTAATACTTTTATTAACTATAGTCTTAATCCATTTTTCACTAGTGTGGCCCAATGTCTCATGTCATTATATACATGAATATGATTTAATGCTATGAGATTTCCACAATCCATAATGTTTGAGATTTTTGTTATTTCTGGATTTTGATTGTGTTATAATTTTTTAAAACTCAAACACAATCAAAATCCAAAAATAACAAAAATCTCATGAATTTGATTTTAGAATTACATAGATTAACTTATAATAAGTAGATGAACTGAACTTAAATAAAGTCCCACACCAAGATCCCTTAGCTAGCACAAGACTCCTAGTTATTCTACAACAACTACTATCAAATTTGACATTCACTCTAACATCATTCATTTTAGAAACCAAAAGTAAATTTCATGCTAAACCAAAAATGTGTAACACATCGATGAATTGGTTTACTCTCCCACTACTAAACATAAGGTTTACCTTCCCTTTGCTAATTATTCAACAAAAACTATTGTTACCAATGAATACCTTACCATAATTATATGTACTCTATATCAAGAAAATTACTCCCTATGAGGATCCATTTGATTTGAGGCACTTAAATCACTACAAATTTAGTTTAAATGAATAAAGTGTCATTTTCATAATCAATGGATTTTCCATTTTCATAATCTATAGATTTTTTTTCTTGTTTCTACATAGTCCAAATTTATTTCTTTAATGCTAGAAAAATGATCAAATTGATTAATTAAATCAATGTTAATTAAAATTTGGATGTAGATCTATGAGATAGTATTTTTGTGATGACATTAGTAATACAACAATGCATTTTAGGTTTCTACAATTTTGTCCCTCTTAGATATGGCATTATATAAATTTATTTCAAAGAAAAACAATCTACATTATCTTCACATGACTTTCCCTAGCCAATGGGAAGAAAAATAGTTAATAGGTATGAGGTAGGGATGTCTCCTCAAGAGGGAAAATAATGTCAAGGGAATTATATGGGCTAGGTATGTGCAAGATCATCATGGAAAAAACAAGCCCTTAAGTGGCAAAAAATTCAAAAAAATTAGAGTTAGGCAACTTGATGTAAAAATTTGAATAAGTTATCTATATTATTTCATAATAATGTATGAATAGAATCTATAGAAAATTTAATGTAGTTTCTAAGCTACTAGGTTTGTTTAAAAGAAAAATCTATTTGGTGAAAATTTTAAATTTCAATGTAGTAGTACTTAAATTTCAGGGAAGAGAAAGAAGTAGGTGTCTGCCTGACCACCCTAACCACAATAAAATGATAATATTTTTTATAAGATTTTAGATATAAGTAGAGGACTCATGTCCTGATGCGATGCATATTTTTTTGAAATATTTTTCCAAGTAAATAATTAATTATGAATTTTTTATTACCACTTTTAAAAAATATAAGAACTCGTATGTCTAACCACCTTAACTTGGTCAAAACTTCATGAAATTCAATTTTCCTTTTCCTAATCCTATAGTATGCGAAGCATAGAATGTGACGCATGTTTTGAATTCAAAAATTTTATACCATTTGAAAGCTATAGATGTTTTTCAATTAACCTATCAATAAGGAGTTTAGTCGTAATTCAAATAGAAAATGAATAATAATTACTTATTAAATTGAAAGTAAAGAATAATTTATATTTTTGGAAATTTGAGAATCTCCTTTAAAAACCCTTTTCGTTTCATCAATTTTGGGTAAAAAAAAAGTCGTCAGCCACATACCCATCATATTGCCACTTTTTGGCCCATCATGATCTTGCACATACCCGGCTCTTGATAGGATAAATAGGAATAAGGGATAAAAAATCAGGGTGGGAGAGTAATATTAGAGTGAAAAGAAGAAAAAATATGGAGGAAAAAGCTATAAATAGGATCTATGGAGAGAAAGATTGATTTTGAAATTGGTGGAGAGAAGAATAGAAGCTCTATAATTTGGAGGAAGAAGTTGAGTAGAATAGATAGTGTGCCAATTATTAAGTAGAAGAGAAAGTTGGTTCAAGAGTATCAATGAAAATTAGTGGGCCAGCTTCAAGTGAACTTATCATTTATGCATTTAATGTGGACCTTTTTTTATCACTTATGAGGTTTTTTCTCGGAAGTTTGTGTATACACCAAAGTTTGTTTTCCATAGAAACACACACAAATAACACGTGTATGCTTGCACAGTACATATGCCAATTTGGCATAGGTGCATGCTTGCATAAAATATGTGCCAATTTATCATAGAAGAATGCTTGCATAGCACATGCACTAATGTGGCATAGGCACATTAGGGTGTGGCACATGCATAATTTGGCACAAGTGGGCTAATGGGTATTACATCCACCTCATTGTGTGTCACATGCACTTTAGGTTGTGGAATAAGAATAATTGGGTGTGATGCATGTGCACTACATGGTGCATGTATAATAGGTTGTGGTACAAATGCACCAACTTGTCATGTAACACACCATGTGTGGTTCATGCACACAAGTATTGGGTGAGTAGATAGTGTTAAAAAAATTTAGTTTTTTGGGGAATGTTTAGGTTATATTTTAAGGGGAAAATGAGCTAGGGTTGGGGGAAATGAGGGTGAGTTCACACATAGTTTTTGGATATGGATACATGTGGTAGGGTAGTAAAATGGAGTGGGTTATATGGGAAAAAAATTGTTGGATTGGAAAATGGGTTGGGGAATGAGAAAATAGGTTAGGGAAATGAAAAAATGGGTTAGGGAAATAGGAAAATGAGTTAATCAAATGTGAAAATGTGATAGGGAATTCAGAAAATAGATGGGTTTAGATAGGAAAATAATTTAATGAAATGAGAAAATTGCTAGATGGGGTGGGGAAAGGGGATTAAAAATGGGGGAAAAAATGGGTTAGATGGGAAAAGGGATGGGCTAATGAAATAAGACAATGAATAGGTTGGGTAGGAAAATGGGAGGGGAAACAAGAAAATAGAGAAAATGAGAAATAGTTGGATGGGATGGGAAAAAAGGAGAGGAAATGATAAAATAAATAAATATTTTAGATAGAAAATTGTTGGACTCAAGCAACACTGAGAGGGGGGGGGGGTGAATCAATGTTGTGCAAGTTTTAATTAAACTAATCTCTCAAGTGTAGATAACATTCAATCAAAAGAAAGATGCATGAACACAGACCAATAATCCACAACCCCATAACAAAAATATTTTTATGTGGTAACCCAATTAAGGTAAAAACCATGTTGGAGGTCAATCCAAAATTTGAGTACTCAAAATATAAGTGTTTTACAAAATGGGGAATGCACTTACATTTAGGCACACTACCTAGAGCTCACTGCTCAAAATTAGGAAGGCTCATTGCATTAAAAAAGACTTGGATTACAACAAAAGGTTGAAATGAGAAAATAGCATCTACAAATGCCTAATTACAGTTCCGGTTAGACTCATAGATCAAATTCTGGAGCTTTTTTCTGATTCTACACTTTGATCTACTCTGTCTTAATTCGCTTCACAAAATCCTCTTCTGCACAAATGAAAATCACTCAATTACTCTTTTGATATTCGTATATACATCAACACATATCATACACCACACATACATATCAAAATGAATTAACTGATCTCACATATATATCCGCTACCAATAATTCAATCACTATATGTCAGCTTCAATAGAATGGAAAATATCTTCCAACAGTCGACTCAAAACATGAAAAACATTTAATGCACATCCACCAAAGTTGGCCATAGCATCGTCAGGACTCAAAAAAAAAAAATCCAATACAAAAATACTTCAAACAATTTTGCTTTAGACATTCGTAACACCTTACATTGACTTAGTTAGCCTTCATATACTGATGAACAAAAAATTGAACTGGATCTCCTAACTCCTACACCACTTGATGTGACAACACAAAAATTGAGAATAACACATTTCATATACGCAACAACCTTCCCTGAGATACACAACCAAAAATGATAAATTGGTAATGAAAACCACTTGACAGATTCAACTTCAACCAGATACCTTGCTCTTCACCAAGTGACCAGATACCTTGGTCTTTCTGCAACCAGAAGAGATGGTCACAAAGTTGAAGCTTAAGGAATTGGGAAAATGGATGGTTTTAGGTTTTGGAAAGAGGTTGACCAAGTGTATGTCTGTGTGTAGATATTTCTCATGGTGGTGGATTGAGAGAGGTAGCTCACAATGTTGAGGTTGATAAGAAATTTTTAAGAGGATGATTTGGAGTTGATAAAGGTAGTTAGATTTCCTAAAATGACATGGATTCCTAATATTAGGTTGGATAGGAAACTATTGATGATGTTGGTAGAGTGGTGGAATTTTGAAATATTGGAATTTTATCTTTGATATGACGATGAATCTAAAGGATATGTGGCACATATTGCATATCCTAATTCATGAGGAACTAGCGTATTACTATTTAATTAATACTTAGGGAGAAATGCAATTATTTTCCAAGAGAGTATACCTATCTAAATATTTTTGGTTTCCTTGAAGTTCTTTGAAAGATTAATTTTAACATACACAATTTTATAGATGAACCAAGAAAAAATTTGTGATCTCAACACAAATCACATTACCTAAAAAGGCTACTATTTTGGCAATAAATTCTAACATGGTAAGGACAACCTAGGAAGCTCCACTAAAAAAATATATCCTCAAAAAATTCCACGTAGTGGTGAGTACTTGCCTTAGTAGTATTATATTTTTAATTGTGAGGAAGTAAATATAAATATGTAATACTTATCAATAATCCATGAATGATTAATTGAGGTTCTATTACCTGAATTATAGTCTTTGTTATAATTTTATCCTTTGTGATCCTTTGTTTCTTTATTAATGCAATTAATAGATGAAAATTACTAAATCTATAAATTTTGTTGTGTTAGTGTCTAGGTCGTTAAGTCTTGATAGGTGCAAAACAATGTTTATTGTCTTTTTAAATGAATAATTGAGGTTGTATTACCCCAATTATAGTCATAGATATAATTTCATCCTTTATGATCCTTTGTTTCTTTATTAATGCAATTAATAGATGAAAATTACTAAATCTATAAATTTTGTTGTGTTAGTGTCTAGGTTGTTAAGTCTTGATAGATGCAAAACAATGTTTATTGTATTTTTAAATGAATAATTAAGGTTGTATTACCCCAATTATAGTCATAGATATAATTTGATCCTTTATGATCCTTTTTATATTTATTAATGTAATGCTGAAATTGGATCCGTTGATAAATTTAACATCTGTTCTTATGATTTTCCTCATTTTCTTTGAAATATATTTGTCTTGTATTTTTTTCTTCTTACAATAATTTTAGTTGTTTGGTTTGTAAGTATGCAGTGTTATTTTGAATTCAATAACAGTGTTTTTTTTTTTTGTTGTAGAATTTGATTTGAATTTATTATAGTATTATGTTGTTCACTTGGTTTACAATTATGCTTTCGTGTTCAATTTAGTAAGTGATTGTTTTCTTTTGAACAATTTTGTGGTGATGTAGTTTATTGTTAATTGGAATATAACTATGGAATACCTATAAATAATCAAAGAAAACTATTTAAAGTATAAATTTTGTATAGTTAGTGTGCGGGCCATATAGTCTTTATGGATGGAAAACTATGTTTAGTTTTTTTTAACAACTAATAGAGGGTGTATTACCCCAATTATTGTCTTTATTATAATTTGATCCTTAATGATCTTTTGTTGTGTCTTCATTATGTTTTGAGGGATATTGTGCGGTTGGGCATTTTAGGTGTTTTTCAAATGTGCTTCTCATGTCACCACATTATAGATGAATTGGAATCAATTGCATGGCACAGGTAGTGGAACTTACATTACTAGAAAGTATAGTATTATTCATTTAGTTTATACTAGTCAAACATAATAAATTCTTTAGAAGTCAATGACAAGAAAATTAATTTCTAAAAATTTAGTGACATCTATGCCATACAATGAACACCATTAAAGTGTAAAATTAAACTAATCAGAATACAAAAAACTATTTATAATAGAAACAAGAAAGCAAAGTAATATTAGTCAAAGCCAAAACTCATATATTTAAGAGTTATACTTGTGTGTATTGCGAATAAAATCTAATAATTAAATATATATATATTATAAAATTTATTTAATTTATAATATTTCATAATATAACTGATGAGGGCGCAGCCCGAGACTTAGAAAATAACCCACAAACAAGAGAATAATTTTATTACTTAGAAAATGGAGCTTCTTACATGCAGAGGATCTCAAATCCCCAAGTTCTACGACACATGCAAGTTATAGAAAGCTACAGAATAACCCTTTTGCAATATGCGAGCTTGTCCCCAAAAAGTTACCCAAAAATTAGAAACCCGCCCATAAATAGAGCTCCTCTTTAGTTTGGAGCAAAAACAACATTCAAATTTGAGTTTAGGCGGTTTGGTGCCAAAAATTTACAACATGAAGTTCAAATTTCAAAAGAACATTTGCAATTGTATCTTCTAGAAAGTGTGCCAACTTCCTAGGGGCCATAACTTTTGATCCGAGATTGATTCACGAACCGTTTGAACCGTTGGAAAGGTTACGAAGTCAACAACGCGCTTGAAATTTGCTATGCTGATTTCGGCAAGTTTCGGGGCCGATTCGAGAACTCTAATTGCCTCAAATCTAACTCGGAATATTTTTAGGTGCAAATATGGGAAACTAAAACTGCAATATCTTTCCACCCAGGAATAGAAAATAAAAACCGTAAATTGGGAATTTCATTATGACGAAAAGGGTATCCAAAAATGTAAAAAAATCTAAAAACTGAGAAACTTAAAATTTAACTATTTTTGGGTGATGCAAGATTGCCCTTACACCACTAGATGCTCCTGCATCAGACACCCAGGGTAATTTGAGAAGTGACTGTCACGTCTCAGGTGGTGGAGGAAAACCCAAATGGTTGACCTCTACCTTAGACAACTAGGATGAATCTTCAACAAGCCTTCCTTTCCATTTCACCAGATATTCTTCATACTGCCTATTCCTGGTACTCCTTCCCACACGACTATCTAGGATTTCTTCAATCTCCTCCTTTTCTGAAGTGGGTGCTGGAATCTCACACTGTTCCATTGTTGGTACTTCCTCTATGCCACCTTCATGATATTCTGTCAAATCTGAAATGTTGAACACAGGGGAAACGTTGAATCCATCCAACAACTCTACCTCATATGCATTCCCTGAATCATGCCTCTTCAAAATTTTATAGGGACCGAACTTCTTCATCTTCAATTTGTTATATGTTCCCACTGGAAACCTTTCTTTCCTCAAGTGGACCATCACTTCATCACCAAATTGAAACTCCTTATAGCTCCTCTTCTGATCTGCCTTAGCTTTATACTGCATATTCATCTTGTTAATATGTTCTCTTACCTTCTCATGTATATCCTTGATGTGTTCTGCAAAATCTTCGGCTTCAACACTTATTTTCTTCTCTTGACCCATCTTCCTCAATTCTGGAGCTGTTCTGGGGCTACCTCCACACACAATCTAGAACAGTGATCTACCAGTGCTTTTGTTGACAAAATTGTTGTAAGAAAATTTTGCCTGGGGTAAAATCAAGTCCCATCCCTTGGGTTTATCTCCTATCAAACATCTCAGTAGGTTACCCAGACTCCTGTTCACAACCTCTGTTTGCCCATCTATTTGTGGATGGTGTTCAGAACTGAACTTTAACTCTGTCTTCAGCTTCTTCCACAAGGTTCTCCAAAAGTACCCCACAAATTTAGTGTCACGATCTGAAACAATACTCTTTGGTAGACCACGTAGCCTCACCACCTCTTTGAAGAACAAGTTAGCAATGTGGACTGCATCATGGGTCTTCTGACATGGAATGAAATGTGCCATCTTTGAAAACCTATCAACCACCACAAAGACTGAATCATTCCCTCGTTGTCCTTGGCAAACCAAGAACAAAGTCCATACTTATATCCTCCCATGGCCTCTTTGGTACATGTAAGGGCTGATATAAGCCTGTATTTTGGCTCACTCCTTTAGCCATCTGACATACCTTGCAGCTTTGTACAAACTTCTTCACATCCTGTGACAACTGAGGCCAATAATAATGCTCATTGATAATGGCAATGGTCTTATCCCGACCAAAATGTCCTGCCATTCCTCCACTATGATTCTCCTTTATCAGGTTCTCCCTCATGGAACTCCTCAGGATACACAATTGACTTCCCTTAAATAACATGCCATCCTATATTATGAAATCTAGCCACCTTGTCCTATCCCCTGTAACAGGTTCCTTGCAAGCTTTCCAAGCCTCTACAAAATTAGGATCTTCTGCGTACAGTGTCCTAAGTTCATTGAACCCAACCACTTCAATCTGCATCTTTGTCATCAATGTACGCCTCCTACTTAACACATCTGCAACCCTAGTTGACTTCCCACTCCTATGTTTCAAAACAAAGGTATAACTCTACAAAAACTCTACCCATTTCATATGCATCTGATTTAATTTTCCATGACTATTTAGGTATTGCAAGGCCTGATGATCAGTATATAGAAAAAATTCCTTTGGCAACAAGTAATGTCACCATTTCTTTAATGCTTGAACTATTGCATAAAATTCTTGATCATATATGGAATACTTTCTCTTGGCATCATTTAAATTTTCACTGAAATAGGCAATGGGCTTACCTTCTTGGCTCAACACTACTCCAATGGCACAACCACTGGCATCACAATCCACCTGAAACACCTTGTTGAAATATGGGAGGGCTAGAACAGGTTGCTCTGTCACTTTTTGCTTCAACAGTTCAAAACTTTTTGCCACTTCATTGCTCCACTTGAATTCTTTTCTATCCCCTCTCATTGTTTCAGTCAGAGGTCCACAAATACTACTGAAATTTCTAATGAACTTTCTATAAAAACTAGCCAAACCATGGAAAGATCTCACCTCGATAGCAGTTCTTGGGGTAGGCCATTCCAAAATAGCCTTCACCTTCTCTAGGTCCATCTTGAGACCTTTTGCTGAGAAAAAAACCCCAAGTACACTAACTCCCTCTTCACAAAACTCCACTTCTTCAGATTAATCAACAGTTTCTCTTCTCTTAACTTCTCAAAGGCTCTCCGGATATGCATCAGATGCTCATCCAACGTCTTACTAGAAATCAAAATATCATCTAAATACACAATAATAAAACTTCCTAGAAATTCTTTTAGTACCTCGTTCATGAGCCGAATGAATGTGCTTGGTGCATTGGTTAGCCCAAAAGGCATGAGTAACCACTCGTACAGGCCCTTTTTGGTCTTGAAGGAAGTCTTCCATTCGTCTCCCTCTCGAATCCGGATCTGGTGATATCCACTCTTCAAATCAAGCTTTGTGAAGTACTGAGCTCCACTCAAACAGTCCATTAGGTCATCCATCCTTGGAAGGGGAAATCTGTACTTGATTGTTATCTTGTTTATGGCTCGGGAATATGTACACAACCTCCATTCCCCATCCTTCTTTGGTGCAAGTACTGTAGGTACTGCACATGGACTCAAACTCTCCCGTATCAAACCATTTCTCAACAACTCTTGAACTTGTTTGTTCAACTCCTCATTTTCTAATGGAGTCATTCTATGGGCTGCCTTTTTGGAAAACGGCTCCTGTGGAATCAAAGTTAATCGATGACTGATCTTCCTTATTGGTGGTAAACCTCAGGTGCAGTACAGAAACAATATCCCTGAAACTCATCCAACATCCCGAAACTTCTTCTGAACCTTCTCACTATACTCCTTACTCACTCTAGGAATCAATGCATAACACACACGCTCATGCTTCCATACCTTCTAAAAATTTTCTTCCATCTACATAACAAATTCTAGCACTACATACGCTTTCTTCGGTCTCCTTCAGGGGTTTCACTTGTGACGAACCCCATCCTTTGTCAAGGAATAAGTGTTTGCATGGCTATCATGTATAGCTTGCCTATCGAACTGCCACGGCCTCCCCAACAACATGTGACATGCATCCATGGGGATGATATCATAGAGTACCTCATCATGGTAGCTCTCGATCTTGAACTTTACTAGGCCCTGCTCATTGACCAAAACTTTGTGGTCTTTCTAAAACTAGGCAATCTGATACGGATGCGGGTGCCTTTCCCTCTTCAGCTTCAACTTTGTGACCATCTCTTCTGACACTAGATTATCAGTGCTTCCACCATCAATAATGACATCACAACATTTTCCTTCACACTTGCATCTTGTGTGAAACAGGTTCTTCCTCTATTCTGGTTCCTTTTCCTCAGTCACTAGGGCTTCTCCCCTTTTAGCATCATCTGAATGTTCAGATTGGGTCTCCTCATTTGCATGCGTAACCCTTCCATGACCTTCTGGCCTTTTTTTTTTCCCTTCTTTGGTGTTGTGGACATTCATAGGCTCGATGCCTTTGTTCACCACACTGGAAACATGTTCCTTTAAACCACCTCTTCCAAATCCTTGTCCATATCTCCCTCATTTTCTACCTCTTTGATCACCACTGTTTTGATCATGAGGGTGATAGTCATTCCTTTGGCTTTGGTACCCACATCTTCACTTTTTCTTTTCATCATCATTAGGCTTCCTAAAGGTCTTCCACTGCCTATTCCAATTTGACCTCCTCATCCTTTTTGCTTGCTATCAAATCTTTTGTTCAACTTCTCTTCCACCTTTAGAGAAAACTGATACACATCCTCAATGGTGGTCATTCTGACTAGGCTTAACTCCTCCTGAATGCTCGGTCGTAACCCATTAAGATATCGAGCTACCTTCTCTTTATTGGCCTCTGTGTGGCCTGTTCTAATGATTATCTTGTGAAAATCTTCAATATATTCTTTCACAGATCTACTTCCTTTCTTCAACCCTTGCAATTTCTTCAAGAGATCTAACTCGTAGTCCACTGGTATGAACTGCTTCTTCAGTTTCTCTACCATGCGGTCCCATCTGGTGATATTTCCTTTTCCTCTTCGATTTCTTTCCAACTGGACCTCTTTCCACCAAATACTGGCATGGTCCTTCAACTTTATTTTCGCAAACTTAACCCGATCTGGGTCCTCTATTTCCTCATACTAAAAATATTCTTCTAGCTCGTTGATCCAGTCGATCAACTCTTCCTAGTTCAGACTTCCAGAATAACTAGGGACTTCTGCTCTGGGTCTTTTCCTAATCTTTGAAATGGCCCTTATTAGCCACATTTGGTCTTGATAAATTGCTTCTTCTTCCTCTTCTGCATTTGAACCTTCTTCCTCTCCTTCATCCTCACTTTCCTCCCTCAGGTTTAACCCTCTTCTCAACTGCTCTTGTAACGCATCAATCTGTCTCTGGAGGGCTGCTAGTGCATTTCTGCCACCTCAACCACCTCTGGCACCACCACGCCTACCAGGCATCACTCTTGGAGGCATCTTTCTTGACCTCAACCCACAACCATGGTCCTGGTGTGAACTACCTCACTATCGGCAATCTGTCCACACGCTAAACAAAACCTTGCTCTGATACCACTTGATGAGGGCACAACCCGAGACTTAGAAAATAACCCACAAACAAGAGAATAATTTTATTACTTAGAAAATGGAGCTTCTTACATGCAGAGGATCTCAAACCCCCAAGTTCTACGACACATGCAAGTTACAGAAAGCTATAGAATAACCCTTTCGCAATATGTGAGCTTGTCCCCAAAAAGTTACCCAAAAATTAGAAACCCACCCATAAATAGAGCTCCTCTTTAGTTTGGAGCCAAAACAACATTCAAATTTTAGTTTAGGTGGTTTGGCACCGAAAATTTACAATATGAAGTTCAAATTTCAAAAGAGCATTTGCAATTGTATCTTCTAGAAAGTGCGCCAACTTCCCGGGGCCATAACTTTTGATCTGGGACTCCAATTCGCGAACCGTTTGAACCATTGGAAAGGTCACAAAGTCAACAATGTGCTCAAAATATGGTACACCAATTTTAGCAAGTTTTGGGTCCGATCTAGGAAATCTAATTGCCTCAAATCTAACTCAAAAGATTTTCAGGTGCAAATCTGAGAAACTAAAACACCGATATCTTTCCACCCAGGAATAGAAAATAAAAACCATAAATTGGGAATTTCATTATAAAAAAAAGGGTATCCAAAAATGTAAAAGCATCTAAAAACTAAGAAACTTGAAATTTAACTATTTTTGGGTGATGCAAGATTGCCCTTAGACCACTGGATGCTCCTGCATCAATAACTCTCACTCATAATTTTTTTTTGATGTAAGGTTTTTAATACTTAGAGTCTTAGACAACTGACATCCATGGTCTTACTGTAATTCAGTTAAACAATATCATTGACATTAAAATCTCTCTAGTACTCCATACTAATTGAGTTGTATGACTTTAGGCATACACAAATTGTAGGTGTAAATGAAAAATGGTAATCTTTGATTGCAATTGCTTCTTACATACTTACTATGTGTCAACTCCCATGCCAAAAATTTCAAATTATTTCTAGGTCAAGTATAAAATACATCACACATTAAGTCATTTTCATCCATGTACGATCTAAAATTCAACATCCATCTATGATGTAAATTCACAATGGAATCTTTATCTTTTGGAGTTATTCTCAAAATTTTGTGTGCCCCCATCATAGCGTGATGTTACATCAACATATTTTGATTAGATCACCTCTTTTTCAAATGAGTTTTGAAACCTTCATTTCACAATAGGTCTTTGCATCACCCTTTTGCATTTGTTCCAAGTTTCAAGTTTCTTTTATCAAGGAAATAGATAAAGCATTCATCACATGTCTTATTTTCATAAAAAAATGAATCAAATTTAGGGCATCATTAAAGAAGATCCTCACTTAACAAGCTTCCAAAGGTGTTTTCCAATATCACAAATATTTTATTGGATCTCTAAACATTATGGAGAATCTTTGTTTGCATGTAATCAAATTTCATTTTTTCTCAAATATCAAATTAGAGCATAAAAATTTAATCTAGTTAATTTTTGCACCCATGAATTTGGCGCTTACTAAATTTTTAAAATGATCCAAATCTCATAGATTTTCTTGTGTTAATATAGCAGATGAAATCCCTTGAAACCAAAAGAACCTAAAAATTCTCAAAGTTTATCAATTAAAAAATTGTGAATGTAATACTATTCACAATATTTACATATTTACTTTTATTTCTCTTGCTCAAATAAGAATAAATAATTAATATAAATACAAAATATATAAGAATAAATAACTAATTTAAATAAAAAATATTGAATATCTACTATTGACAAACTTGAACCTAAGATTCTATGGATATAGAAAAAATGGCTCAATCTGGGTGTCATAGGATAAAGGGAAACTTATATCTCAAACTTGTAATATCATGCATCCTTCTTACCATGAGTTAAAAGAAATTGTGTAGAACCTATTGAGTCTCCGAGTGCCTTTAATTTTTTTCCTTGAAATTGTCTTCAAATGAGCCTTTATGTCAAAGTAACTAGATACAGTGAATGGTGGTCCATTCAGACCGTAGAAAAACAACATATGAACAAAATATAGTGGCCATCAAATCAAACTCTAATAACAAATTATTATGAATTTCAACTAAACCAATTAGTTGTTGAGCCCAATTTGTGATTGATAGAGTATATGTGTTTATCTTCTTTGAATTGATTGAACACAACACTTCAGTATTATAAAACATTTCAAAGCTTCAAGCCTAAATTCCACAACAAGAAGTTTTGGCTTATGCTTATAAACTTATTAATCTTGCGTGTGTCCCTAGATTGAATTCTTGGCAAATCAGAAGCTGGTGTAGAATTAATTTACCACTAGCAAAGACCAAACATTTATTAAAATCAATCTTGATTAGTCATAGAGCTAAATATTTTGGTCACTGCAGAGAGACAACATAGATGTGCAGTTTTTTATATTATTTTTGCTCTCCTTTTGAAGAAAACTGATCTTGCCGTCTAATACAACCTACAAGTAAGCTTAAGTCCAAATCAAATGAATTAGGGGAACATACATTCATCATTGTGCTCTTCACAAACACACTCTCACAATGGAGCTATACTATGTTATTTATAGAGACTATTAACAGCTGATAAGCTCATACCATTATAAAATTGATTTTGTCTTTGAACATGGTGGAATTGAAATATATTGCAGCAGTTATCCAACTCTATATGATCACAATAGTAGCTGTCCTAATAACTGATTCAAATTGCAGCCCGTTGCAATCTCCAAGAAGTTGGGAGGATGACTCTGTTAGCAGAGTTGCTCAGTATTCATCTACAATTCCAATGGGTTCCAATTATTTGGATATTTTGGAGATCGGGAAGAATAGTTCTGCAATCTTAGATCAAAGGTATACAATTATTGATCTAGAATCTGAATATCTTGTGTTGCAATGCCATTGTAATGTTCTTTAATAGTATAGTCGGTAATGCAGACATGGTTATTCTTCAAATTGATGGTCTGAGCAACACCTTTAATTTACTACAAGATGATCAACATACAACGGGTGGCTCTCATTGACCCAATATAGCCTAATAGTAACTTGTGATCTTATACTACTTTTATAGCTCGGTGGAGACCCATTGAGAGACCCTCTTATAGATAGTAAGCTAGCTAAGTGTCCTTAAACAGTCCCAGGTCATATCTGGACACAATAGATGGACGAGGAGCTCAGGTTTACATATATGGGGGTGCTTGTATACTTATTTATGAGGTGCATAATATAATCATCGGCGGGTTGAATATTCATCTCTGTAAGTCTACAGACCCTGGTTGTGTACTTATCTAGGAAGGGCTGAGGGCGATGGGATTTCCATTAGGTCATCAAGACATATTAATTCATATATATTAAGATAAGCATTATGTCCACAAGCATGCCTCTAAAGGTTTGAGATCCCACCACTAGGAAAAAAGGATGTTCCAATTTTTTATAGTTGAAGAATGGTTTCTTCTAGTGTTTAGATAATTTTCCTAATGCATATTTGAAATAATTTTTGAGTTTCTTTTTAAGAGTAAATAGGTCCAAAAGACAACTCATATTCAAACACAGATTATTGTAGCATACTTTTGCACAAGCATTAATCATAAATCCATCCTGTTAAATATGTGAAACTCAATCTAGTGTATCCTCCCAACATTTATGATAGTATGAGAAAACTTCCAATAGATAATATACCTTCTCAGTTTCCTTCTGAGGCTCCTAGTACTATGTGATTATAATATAAAGTGCAAAAACAAGAAAACCTCAAAAGAGTAACCCACTCTTTGGTGACTTCAACAAATCATAAAAGAATATAACCAGTAGTCAACAAGCATGCTACTATAACTGTGCTTAACATTTGATAATAAAACAAGCTAATCCAGGTGCACGAAGTGCTTAAGAGGAGGAATATAAACATCAAATGCTTATGTATTATATGAGTGCAACAACAAAATAATCATACCAACAATGGGGTAACAACAGTGGCATGTATATATGAAAATAGTATTGAACTACAATAAGTGGAAGCACTCATAGAGCTGAATTATAAATCTAAACACTTACAGTACAACAATTGAAGTATTCAAATCACACCACAATGCAATTATGATAGCTGTAAGATGGAAAGCTTTTTAAAACAAGAAGATTAAAACCTCTTCAAAATTATCAAAAGTTTAGGCAAAAAAAAAAAGAGACCAGAAAATGGTTTTCCGGTTTGTTTGAAAAAAAAGTATTTATGCATTTAAATGATAACGATATGGGCTGTAGCAAACAGTGAGTCTGTAGCCAATTATCGTAGAAAACCAATATATAATAAAACATTTTATAAAGAGTAGAGTATAATAGTCTTTGAATGTATGACATAATAAATTGTTGAAAGTATCATGTTGAGTTTGAAGTTACAGAAAATTAAATTAAACATATTATTTTTGGTATTGTTATAAAATAAGTTGATTGGAAAACTTGTTATAAGCAATAGTATCTTAGTTCTCTATTTGCATATGTTGGGTAGCCACATTATATAATAGGTAGCAAATCAGACTTGTGTAATCTATAAAAATGGAAAAATCTATTAGAAATCTTTTTGTTAATAAAAGTTGAAGTAAATTACAGCTGAAAATAATAATGATGAGATTGTTTGCATACCTGAGATGGTGATGCATATGTAGTTACTTGATTGTCCTGCAAATCAAAGATTACATTGTTTTGATCTAAAGTAAACATTCTTTCAGCTTGTAAGTCACGTATGATGAAGATATTTTTTGTCTTGTTTTGTACGTACTCTTCATAGCTTGTTTCTTCAAGTTGTGGCAGAAAATGATTGAACATCTCATTTTCAAGTGAGCATTGCAATATGTTTTTGTTTTCAGTTGCTATGACGCATTTCGGAGAATGACGATATGTGTAAGTTGTATCTTTGTTGCACTTTTTGCAATGAGCAATGTCACTTTTTAGTGCTCCATAGTTAGAAAAAGTGTAGTTGCATTTTGTGCAAATAGGTTCAAATGGTATTGAGAAAGGGTTAGCAACCTTCAATGCTCCATAAACCTGTAAAATTAGTTAAAAATAATTGAATAGTATTTGAAAGAAAAAAATTGCATATAAGTAATACTAATTGTAGTTGGATAGGATTAAATCTGTTTTATTATTCAAGAATTATTTTTTCTGTAAGAAATAGTATTAAGAGAAATGCTTAAAGAAGTAAGATAAGAAATTACCTGATATGTTGAGTGAAGTAGCTTGTGAAGTTGGTCAAAGGTTTCCTTGTTTGCAAGTGGTGCAATATATCTAGACTGTGAAGTGCGAAAAGCAAAATCTTTTGTGTATGTTTTTGATAAAAGGGGTAAAACGGGTTTTACAGGGACCCGAAATCTTTTGTGTATGTTTGTTTCACAATATTTTTGAACTTGGTTTTCAATTGTTGTGTATTGTTCTATGAGACTCCCATGTAGATATATTTATTTAAAAAACAAAATGTTATTCAATTGTATTGATAGGAAATGGAAAATAAATTACAGTATAACTTATATTTATAGGAATTATAACAAGAAAAGTTATAAAATACCTGTGCATGATCATATTTGGTTTCTCCATCTTTTATGTCAAGGATGAAGTTGTAGGGTGTCCTTTTGTATGCAAGAAAAACTACACCTATTGTTCCAACTGTGTTTTGTTCTGTATTTTGATGTAACGGCTTGATAGTTGTGCTTGGAATGAAAGTAAATTCTTTACAAATTCTAGGGATAGTTTCAATGACACCATGTTGTGTTAATAATAGAATTAAATCACAGTCACCATGATCATATCCTATTTTTGGAGCAAATTGAAATGTAGTTATGTGAATACTTGCTCCTAGAAATATCATTTGTTGAAACTTTTGCACAAAATTCCCTATCAAGTTTAATGTGATTATCATTTGTCCTTTGAAGTCGGTAAGGTCTGCATGAAAGAATTCTATTGAATTCTTATTTTTGTCAAGTTGAGTTTTATATGTTACTATCACATCTCCTTCAAACACTTCACCAATTCTATGACCATTAAGTTCTTCAATTGAAATTGTGTTGGTATGGTCCTTTTTAGATTTGAAAAACAATATAAAGTATTGTTTATAAGACAAGTATAACTAAACCTAAGTATTGTATATAAAGTATTGTTTATAAGACAAGGATAACTAAACCTAAGTAAACAAATTACATAAGTAAGATTAACTTATGGGATGATAAATGCATAACTACATAAACATTAAATAATTATTAATAGTAGGGGCAGCTGAAACCTGTCGATTCACAAACAATAACTCTGATATTAATAACTTTATTTTGATGAATTGAGTTTCTTTTTTTCTAGAGTTTGAGTCTCTCAAAGACATTGATTCTATGTTAAAAATAGGAATTTTGGTCATGATTTTTTTTTGTCACCAAAGAATTTTTTTCTCCTCTACTCTTGTGTAGTTTCATCTACAATTATGGATCTTAAACATATCATACTTCATTAAGATTCTAGAGTACCTATTAGAGTCATTGTATTGAAACACACTGAAGGACCTTGAAGATCCTATATAGATAATTCACAAAGTTTTTCATGAGAGATTTCCCAACCATATTATCTACAAGATTAGTAAATGACTAATGATTATGTGTACCTTTTCGTATCATCCCAACATACTAAGCATTTGGGAAATTCCCACCTTTGCACTAATGCAAACATTATGGGAAAACAAACTGAGAATACACAAGCACATAATAGAGGGTCCTATAACTAGTGGCATGAAAATTACTAGAAAATGGTGTAATGAAAGTCTAAAATATTTGTATTAAACCAAGAATAATTGCATGGATGAACACAATTTACTTTATTGTAACAAATCATTTTTCACTTATTATCAATATTATCAAGAATTATAAAATCATCCTAAATTGTGCTTACCATAAATTCATACACCATATTTAACTAATATTAATTGATTCCACACAAGATAATCTTTAATATTGTAAGAATAGGTTCTCCAAAAACAAAAGAGATAATGGCCCCATTAAATGAAGACATAGAAAACTAGTAGACCAATTGTACATCATGGACCACACATCAATGATATGGGTGCATAAGACTTATGTCACGTGATTAAAAGATTCAGAGTTCCTATAAGGATTATTGCTAAAAATACCTTGTGTTTTAGATGCCACCGATTTTTCTAATTTCTGCTTAGAATATTCAAGAAGCTTATCTTTTCCTATCATCCATAAATGAATGGGTTCGTTGAGTCTAATAATAAAGGCCTAATTAAGATTATAAATATGACATTTGTGTCTAATAAAAGATGTATAATCATAAAACTAGGCCTTTGTTACAATTACTAATAAGGAGAGCATACAGTAGTTTGTTGGAGAAGCCATATTTTAAAGAAGTTTGCAGGATTTTTGTTTGTCTCTATTCTTTTTGAGCTCTTTATTTGAAAGATATATATTTTGATATTGAAAGATACTTTCATTTTGACATGTTCTTGTGCATTATTTTTGTTTATCTCTATTTTTTTTTACTTCTTCATTTGAAATGGTATTGAACAATAGAAACTTGTTACAAGAAATAGATTTGGATAATTATAAACATTAAAATGTTTAAAAAATAAAAACACAAAATGTAAGCATAATGTAGGTTCTTACCATGTTTTTTATTTCACCTTTTAAAGGTCCTATAGTATGAGTAATGTTAAATTTAAATTACAAATATATTGTAGTATTTGTTATTTTTTGATTGAATTAAGAAATAGACAAATAGTATCATGATCACTCTAATATGTATCTATTTTGAATATTTTGTAATATGTTTTGTTAATGTTTGACCAAGCATGGTCAATAATTGATCCTGGTACATTATTATTTATATCAAGTAGGAAATGTATATTTTTGTTATGAAGAAATGTTTGTAACTGTTTTGTATTTGTATTGTCATTTTCCATATTGATATTAAAATCTCCAAGAATTAGTATATTATTATTCAATTTAACATTGGCTAATGATTGTTGTATAATTTCAATTATTAAATAGATTTTTGTTTTTGGTGGTGAATACAAGTTAATTATTGTGATTTCAAAGCTATGAATAAGTAGGTTAGTTTGTAAAACTTCGATATTGTTTGAACTGTATTTGTTTGAATAAGTGATTTGGATACACTTTTTGATAGAAGTCGTCACTCCATGAAAATGATACATAGAAATAGAATTAAAATTTGTAAGTTTTTTGTGATAGTACAATTCAAATGTGTGTGTCTCTTATAAGCATATTATGTCTGATTCTAAGAAGTCATACTCATGAATAATGTCAACGATATGTGATTTTAGACTTCTTGTGTTCAAAGATAGAATGTTTAGTGCAATGTTGTCATTTATTTATTGCTTATTGTATTCTTCTTTCCATCTTATTGTGGTAATTAATTAGTGTATTTCATTTGTTATTTTGTCTTTCACTTTAAAATTTTGTTTTGTAAGTGGGTTTAATAAGTATAGTGATCGCATATCTCGAACATGTGAAAGTGTTGTATATACTAATCCCTGTGAGTTGATTCCTGATGGGTCAAATGTGATTCCATCTAGTGTAAGACCTTGTGTACTATGAATTGTTCATGCACATGCTACCCAACAACAATTGATAACATATTATTATTATGTATAGCTACAAACTTGTTTGTGTAGAAAAGATATGGGAAGGTGGGCTCAATAGGAGCTAGGCGAAAGCAATTATTATTAATGTATTGTATATCATCATCAGATTGTGAATTGGTTTGTATATATTATTTAGTATGAAGTTAAATTTTTCATTTTTTTGTCACATTGTTGTTTTCAATTCATAGCATTTGATCATTTCTATCCAAAAAGTGTAGGGTACTCTTTCTTTGTTTATAATAGGATATTAAAAAATAAAGCTATCCTGTATTGGTTGTGTCTGGTATAAGTCTCCACAAAGAACTGTCGATTCCTCCAAAATATTTTGTAGGGGCATGTTTGATTTCCCTCTTTCTTTTTTCAATTAAATATAAAAATTGACTACCTATTAAAGAAGCTTCATCTATGAGTACTTGTAACTGTTCATATAATGTTTAAAAATTGCAGTGAATCTATGGTTTGATTGCTAAGTGGGATGAAGATAGACTTGTTAAAGGGCAATAGAAGTGCAAAGTGTATAGTTGTTCCACCAAAATTGTATGTTGCTTTTCCTGTATAAGCCATTACAAGTCCTTTTTCTTTAATGGATTTGAACCAACACTTGAGTTGTAGATGCATATTAGCATCTGAAAAATTGCTTTTATGATAAAAAATTTACATGTTCCAGCACCGCTAGTTAAGAATAGGTACAATGGATTTTCCTTTTGTTGTTTTTTTTTCATGGAAATTTCTTTTATAATTTGTCATTGTTCTCTATTAAGCATTTGTCTTAGTTTATAATATTGAATGTTACCTAGAATATTTGGATTTTGTACAACTTGATAACCAATATCGAATTTATTTAATTTTTGTTTTTGTTGTAATTCTGGTAAATCTAATGTTAGGTCATAAATCTCATATTTGTTGTTACTTATTTTTTGTTTATTAAATACATTATCGGTTGTATTTTCATTTGTTTGTACTTGTTCAAATGCTTTTTTCTAGATCTCCCCATGTAGAATTGAAATTGTATGTATACTTATCCTGGTTTATATTTATTTGTTTTTCATAATGGATGTATGCATCTTCAAATGTCTTGAATCCTTCTTTTATTGTATTTTCACTTTTTTGAAAAGGTATGTATAATAATATTTTTTCTCTACAATAGTTGTTATTATCAACATGCTTGTTATATTTGACAAATCTTATGATACTATTATGTTTAGGTTTTACTATTTTCCTTTACTGATTTTATATTCGAAAGAAAAATGAGAGAAAATTTTGTTTCAAATATGTAGGTCGTTCAATATAGTGATCTATGATTGATTTACACATTATTTGATTTGACTCATCAGGTTTAGATTTTAGTAATGAGTTAGGCTTAAGAATAAATGTGTGTTATTTTGCTAGAGATGTGTTTATGAAAATAGTTGTTTTAGAACTTGTATTTAAAGGTAGCGAGAGTATCATGTGTACTACTAGATTTGTAGACATTGTTGCATGTTGAGTAGAGTATTTCCAAGACTATGAGTCATTTGTATAGCATCTATTTTTGTTGTCTCATGGTCTTTTTGTATTTTTTCAAAATTCGTAGTCATAGGTTTGTCAGTTTTTGTCATGTATGATGAACAATATGCTGCTACAACATAAGCATTGAGAACTGATGTAGGAGCATCCAGTGGTGTAAGGGCAATCTTGCATCACCCAAAAATAGTTAAATTTCAAGTTTCTCAGTTTTTAGATGCTTTTACATTTTTGGATACCCTTTTTGTCATAATGAAATTCCCAATTTATGGTTTTTATTTTCTATTCCCGGGTTGAAAGATATTGCAGTGTTAGTTTCCCAGATTTGCACCTAAAAATTTTTTAGGTTAGATTTGAGGTACTTAGAGTTCTTGAATCGGCCCCGAAACTTGAAAAAATTGGCATAACTAATTTCAAACTCGTTCTTGACTTTGATACCTTTCCAACAGTTCAAACGGTTCGTGAATTGGAGTCCCGGATCAAAAGTTATGGCCCCAAGAAGTTGGCCCACTTTCTAGAAGATACAATTACAAATGTTCTTTTAAAATTTGAACTTCAATTTGTAATTTTTTGGCACCAAACCACCTAAACTCAAATTTGAATTTTGCTTTGGCTCCAAACTAAAGACGAGCTCTATTTATGGGTGGGTTTCTAATTTTTGGGTAACTTTTTGGGGACAAGCTCGCATATTGCGAAAGGGTTATTCTGTAGCTTTCTGTAACTTGCATGTGTTGTAGAACTTGTGGATTTCAGATCCTCTACATGTAAGAAGCTCCATTTTATGAATAAT